>DWAJ01000862.1:0-27274 GCA_018238005.1 Eurema mandarina
TCAATTGCTGCTCCAATAGAATAACATCAGCGCGAGACGCGGATGTGCGAAGTCCGCAAAAAATAAATAAAACGATGCATCGCTTCACTTGTGGGCTAAATTTAAATATACTATTTTGAGATCAAAAATTTCCGATGGTGTAAATTTGAAAGCGTCATGTAATTTATACGCCTTGCAGTTTTCTTCATGTTATGTTTGATACATACAAAACAATATATTAAACACTTTATTAAAGTAACGAATATTGTATGTAGCTATTTATTATAAAAACACTGACTCCCTTTATCTTTATAATAGGTTTATACTGATAAATGATTTCGTATACACGGTACCATGAACTTTAGACCGCTTTTATTAAATTCTGAAACCTTTTATAACACAAATAAATATTGTGAGTAACCGGTACATCATAATATACACGGTATATTATAATTGAAAATGCGCGTATCATATCAGTATCTCCCCCTAATTTTTCGATCAACAGATAATTTTATTATAATTAGATAAAATAAAATATCGATAGATCGCTTCAAAATACCACATTATCAATAAATGAATACTGTATCATAACGAAACTAGATGAATACAATGAATCGTAGTGTACTATAATGTAATGGTCTTTACGCTTACAATCCAATGTCATAAGTTACTACATACTACACAAAATATATTTTTGTCAGTCTGAAGCCGGGAACAATGATCGAATGGGGCAACAACTGGGCCCGCGGGCTGACGCACCGCCGCGCGAAAAATGAAGCCTTCGCCGGATACTTCTCTCAGATCGGACGTCTCTATAATGTTCATCATATTTGGTGTAAGTGTTTTTTTCTTCAAAGCAATATTATAAAACCGAACTTTCGAAACTTAAGGCTGGGTGTAAGGTCAATTTCATATTGTGAATTTTGCACACAACTAAAGACTTCTTAGCACACAAACAAATAGTTTTTTATTTGTATGCGTATCTAATTAACCAATGAGAAAAGTTATTCTGAAAGCAGGCGTAGACTAGTTCACAGTCTAATGACAAGATACAGACATTTCATTCATATAAATATTTGTATTTAATTTTTATTACATTAAATTTGTTCATGCTTATTTTTTGAGTATTAATTTTTATTATTTTTATATTCTTGTATATTGTTTTAGTAGGACGATATTATTATATAGTACTTACCAACAGCATCTATGTAATACTAGATGATATAACAATTTTTTCCGGAATAAAAAGGAAATATATATTCTATCCCGGGACTCAAAAGTATACCCAAATTCCATCAAAATTGATTCACTTGTTTGGGCGTTAAGGGGTAAAAGGCAGACAGAAAGATTTCGCATTTATAATATTAGTATGGATTTGATTTATTAGTATAAAATATTACTTCAAAAAATAATTTTAGAATAATTTTCAACAAAAAATTTACGAAACACTATTGACAATTATGTATTATAATACGCGTGATTCTAAATTAATTATATATCTATAGGTGATGTAGGTTGGCTAGTTATAGGTAATAAAAAAATATTTTTATTTGTTTCCAACTAACCTAAACAAAAAAGCTTAATAAATATTTCTCGTCATCATTACCGTGGCGTCCTTTATTTTGACTAGAAAGATATATAATATAGAGCAAGATCCCAGGGCCACCAGACGTCACGTATTTTCTGACGAACGAAATAAGTAGTGTTAGTATGTACTAAGAACGTATGCCTACCAGCTAGCTCGCTCAGACGGTACACAAAAACATTACATACCTCATGAAAATTCTAATTTGCACATATATTTTAGCCAATGCCCTCAAAAATAAGTCGCCAATACTCCCAGACACTTTCTGTCGGCCGAATTGCTTTGCAGACACTGTAAAGCTCCTCAAGCTCCTTCATGTGAATTCTGATGTTTCATTTTTAGGGTTCAGTAGCCAAATGGCAAAAAACGGAATCCTTAAAAATTCATTCATTTTTCTCATATATCTTCCAAATGGAAGATATATGAGAAAAAATATTATATGATGATTTTTAGAATTTTTGTCTGTTTGTCTATTTTTTTGTGCACGCTAATCTCAGAAACGACTCATCCTATCAAGATGGGGTTTTCAATTATATATTGTGGTAAGCTTCAATTAACATTTAGTGTTTAATTCGTGGCAATCGGTTGATAAATACAAAAGTAATGGCAATTTAAAGAATCACTTGCTGAAGGTTTGTTGGCGCGGGTTAGGTATTTTGTATTATAGGATAGTTTGTTTTAGATTAATAATAATAATACTGATGAAGTTCTTCAACATGTTCAAAAAGGCTGCCCAAAGTCACTTTACTACGCGGGCGAAGTCGCGGGCACAGCTAGTATTTTAATATGTTTACATAAAAAACAATAACTATGCAGTCTTTTAAAAATTTCAGTCTCTGTACTTCACTACTCTGTACGTCCCGAACTTTCAATTATAGAATCGAGTTTTTGACAAATTCAAAAAAACACGTCACGGCGAGAATGCGTTCGAAACGCTGTTACGTTAAAACAAATCTTATTCCCATACATATAAGAATATTATTGCAACAAATAATTTAAATAGTTATTATAAATGCGCGGTATTATGAAAATAATAAAAACTTATAAAAAATAAAACAATTTTAGACTATTATATTATTCTAGAGGAACTTTTAAAAATTGTAGGGCGAGGAGTGCGTTTATAAGTTTTTTAATAAGTTTTATATGTAAACACTACAATTTCAGTAGTCTGGAGTAGGTCTAATGATGGAGCCAAGATACAGTTGAGGGAACTCCTTATTGATTTACAGCAGCTACCTTGTGTTTGAGCTTGATTAAATCGTATTGATAAGGACTTTACATAGAGATGGGTTGTGACTGCCATAAGGAGTCTGATGCTGCATAGCGTAAAGAACCCTCAACGGTATACAATAGCTACCTTATGTTTGGATTTAATTCATTTATATTGATGAAAACTTTGCACCCCTTTGAGTTATAGTGAAGGTTTGCAGTAAATCTGATGATGGAGATCTGAGGATACAGCTTAGGGAATTACAGCATTTAACATAGGATAATCACTTTCCGACTCAAGGAACCGTCGTTTCTTCATTCGAGAAGTAAAATAAAATAATTTTTAACAAAAACAAACCAACTTCAAACTACAAAGCAAGAAAGTCGCGCCAAGTAAAACTATACCTGTTTGTTTGGTTAAATGGATATTGTCCCACGCACGAAATGAGGACGCCACTAACACATGTGGGTTAAGTGAGGTTCGGTTATATGATGTAAGCTACTTTAAAGTACTTTGTAAGTATTTTTAGACAGCATAGTTTTAAATTTTGCTAGAAATGTGATACATAGTACAATTAAATTAAAAATTGAATATGCAATCTCCGAGATGTAGAAAGAGAAATAGTTTTTTTGCGTACGTGTAAATTTTTATTGGTAATACACATTTTCAAACAAGGATTAATATTTACTTAGCACTAGGCATCCGACATTCGCTGTAATATATTCATATAGCGATATTTTAATATCTATTCATATAAAGTTTATTTAGATATCACGAGACTTAAATATAAGAATGACGTCATAATTCGCGTTATAATAATAGTAGGTCAAACTCCTCTAATTGCATACGAACGACTTCCCGGTAGCCAGGTATAAAATAAATGGCAGTATAAACTTAGTACAATGATGCTGTTAATAAATAGAAACGATATTTGTGGTACGAACGTGTAGCAGCTAATATATCCAATGTCAATTGCCATTTGAAGCCGTGGAAATATTTCCTGCTTCGTTAACTTTAAAATAGTCATTATAGAATTAAACTGTAAATTTTAGTACTATTAGAGTACTCATTAAAGGTCTTACGTTAATTAAAACTATTATTGACTATCGTAAAGGAACTTTAGTTAAAACTTTAGTTCTAGAGTTTAGTATTCAATAATTGGTTTAATTGAAACGTAATAATATACTTAGTAAGTTTTAAATCTCTAATTGTGTGCTGTAACTATAAAGTTGTAGTTTGATACTTAATAATCGCTTTTGGCATTCAGTAACACCTCCCATAACTATTAATATATTTCAAAGTATTTAACATTCTTAGAAAATTTACAAGGACGTGGGTCGCTATATAATATGGCTAGGTTCAAATGTACCGGCAAATTTGACCTTAACACACATCTTGTAGAAGAATACGTGTTAATGAAATAAGATACTCAAATGACGCAGCATCTTTAATCTTTTATTTTCGGGGCTCGAGCCCTTTGACGAATTGAGAATTCAATGAAATGACGGTCGAGGTTGACACAATGAACGTCTCAAGTACTATGTATATAGAAATATTGGTTTAATATGCAAGACATCATTATGTTTAAGAAATTGTGAGTTTTTAAGGATTTACTATTTCTAGGGCCGTATACGTGCCCGTGCTAAGAATCCCAGAGTTAAAAGGTGATAATTAGCAATGAATCGGGTATTGGGTAAGGTCGTCAATACGTCATAGAGATAATGCGATATTCATTTAAGCAGTATGTTTCATGTTAAAACGGTGCTTTTCAACCTACGATAAGTTTAACCAACGTTTTTGCCGACCGTACCAGTCGACATTGGCCACTGAGTGAGCGCTGAAAAAATGTCAAAAACAACGATAGGCCGGCATTGACACACTTCCCGGCTTCCTGTAATCTGTTACAAATACTTCTGTTGTTATTTTTAATACGAAAATTTGCGGCCGACTGATAAACGCTTTGTCCCGCGATAACAATGAAAATGTCGATATGGCTCTATTATTTTAGGCACTTTCGCATCGTGTGTCGATGTCAGAACGGAAATTGTATTTTTTTTAATTTGTATAATATTACTATACTAATTGAAGTATACATTATAAACTTATTAAAGACTGGTCCAATATTTATCGAAAACCATATCTGCCAGTCCATCTTGGCCGTAACAAATCGCAGTGTAGCTAATGGAAATGTTATATATATATGTACTTATTATTTTGTACTTGTATTTATTTAGTTGTCGATAAAAGCGCTTTTGGCTAACTTGCCACTTTCATAAATTCTCAATACCAACCTACCTTCATTATTTTTAAAACACTCAGTAGAGCTGCTTCTTTAACGTTAAATATCCTATACATAAATCAAGATAAATACATATACAGCCTTAGCGTAAGGAGGATGTGTTCAAAAGGAAATTTGAAAGGAAAACGTTGAGAGATAACGCATTGCGTGCGAGCGTCAGGTTTCGGGCCGGGAGTGCGGTTAATAAGATTTATATAGGAAAACCTGTGCATGTGGCTTAGGAGTGTGTTATATAAAGCTTTTGGTTATAGCTAAAGATATTGATTATTATATTCTTTAAGCTCTCTTTTCGTTTTACTACCATTTTATTAATAGGTATGATTAAGATATATTTTGAAGATAAGTTTGGGGCTACAAACGTTCCAAGGACCCGAATGTGTACATTAATAATTCAATTGTTTACATTTAATACAAAAGAAACAAACAAAGTAAAAAATATTATGGCCTTATGACGTTGTTTGTATTAACAAGTTTGCTACATTTTTTAAGAAAGAAAAGATCGGAAACTAACTGTAAAGAAATTATTTCCATTTGTCACCTATCGCCGTCGACTTTCAACATTTTAACACTGGTAATAATATTTCTTAATTATAATTACCTAAATAAAACGTGGGAACAGCAACGTATTGGTTTACATTTATTATATCAATAACGTATAAATCCATACAGCGTTAACACCTAACTGAACAATGATGTCTTTTCTTTTCACGGCAACTTGGCTGTGTCCTTTATTTTTGCCCCTTCTTACGCTCAAATAAACTCGAATAAAGACCGGAGGACGCTCACTACCTATTGTCGATTAACAAACAATTTCCTTTACAATAAGTTTTACTTTTCACTACATTTATCGTGACTGCTTTCTCGAGCGACGAGCAGGATGGATGTAGTTTATTCTTTTATATAGACTATTTTTGTAGGTTTTAAAAACGAGTGTGCTTGGTTTATTGATATGTTGATTATAAATTGTTTAAGTAATATTTTTGGTGTATGTTGTTTAAGAATAAGTTATTTTCACAAGCAAATTGACGAATAAGAGTAAGACGTTTCCTAACACTTTGAATGACCTTATCATAAGGTAGCAAAATTCGAAGGTTTGACGCTATTGTATTACAGTAATCGTTTTGTCTTTATCACGTCCAGATATTTATTTGTACAATCGTAAACAATGATGCAGTAGTCGGATGAATTTATCGGCTCAGTACAGAGATATATCAACATATTAAAATAAAATCAAATAGAAAATACTATTATTCGTAACTGTTTCTTTTTACTTTATTTAATTAAATGTATGTCCATGGTAACTACTTTCCGAACCAGCTTTACCTAATTAGTTTGTAGCTCCATGTCCAAAATTGATGCTTTTCGTAGTTAAATAAAGATAGATATGTCGCAATCAAGTAGGTCTATTCGCGTTTACTGGACGTAAACCTCACCTAGAGTATAAAAAAATACGTTTGACTTTGGTAAAACAATACTACTCACAACCTTACTAAAATGTATTTCTTTAAAACAAATGTAATTTCTTGGCGTTTAGTACGTACCAGTTTTGTCACAACAATACAGTAGGTAGTGTTGCATTGTCACGTACGAGTACCAGCATCGAGCAGTTGTAAACGAAGCTGCAGTGGCCAGATGCGTATCTTGATATCTTTGCACCGGTTCCATGAATAGTAACATAAGACCTGACCTCACGACACGCTACCGTGTACGTTTCCTTATTAAACTTGAATAAGCTATAGGTATATTAAAGTACTTATCCATAAATTAAGCAATGATACTTCCACATACGTAACGAGTCGAAAAGTTAAGCAGCTAGCTACAAAGGCAGTATTCCTAACTTAATCATCACCCTCTGAACTGGACGACTATAGATTTAGTAACGTATATAATATAGTCTCTTTGTAAGGGTACGATAGAGTCAGCGCTTAGATATATTGAAAGGTGTATTGAAAATTTAACGATCGTGCGTTCAGTTAAGCCAAATTGGCCAAATAACTAAGGCTTAAACTCCAACCGATCATCAGTGAAATGAATCATATAGATTCACTAGACTATACTTAAGTTGCGAGATATATAGAGTGTCCTTTTAACTATGGAACATATCTTTCATGCGTTGATGTGACTCCTTAGCAATGAATAATTTTATAATAATAATAATTAATCTAAAGGTTATTATGATTCGCTTGAATGATTCAATCTTAAACATCAACCGGCACCTGTAGGCGTAATAACAGCTTGCACAATCCAACGAGCGTTATTAAAACAGTATTAAACACACCTTGTCATTTATACCAGCAATGAATAATTAACATTGAATTGAATGAAAAGCAGATGTTGTTGAACTTTATGTGTTGACCTGCGCGCTTCCTGTCATTGTCCGTCTCGATGGTCGCCAAAACGGGACCAGGGTGCTGAAATTGTACTCAACATAAATAATGGTTGATTGCGTGATCGGAATGTACTTAATTCTTTAAATTTGTTATTTTATAAATATGTATGTCTTTCTTAATAATTTCCTTATCATAATTGCATCAGCGCCGCTGCTCTCCGGTGCAAGAAATTTCGAATCTGTTCAGTAGTCTAGGAGCCCTTTTAAAGCAAGCAAACAAAGATCAAATTATTTACATATGCTGTCCTTCTTATTATAAGTAATTTTTAATAGATAGAGTGATTCAAATTGAAGGTTTAAGTGTATAATACATGTAATATATACGCATTTGAAGCCGAGGCAGGTTGCAAGTTTTCTATATGTATAAAAAAGAAATATACAAAAGTACGTAAGTTATATCTAGAACATTAATGTTATTGTTATCAACAGGGCAGTGACGGACCCCCGCGACGGGCGGCGCGTGGCGCTCAAGAAGCTGCCCAACGTGTTCCAGTCGCTGGTCTCCTCCAAACGCGTCTTCCGCGAGCTCAAGATGCTCTGCTTCTTCAAACATGAGAACGTAAGTCAATATGATCTATTTGCAAGCTATTTTACATCATTAAAACTACATCTATTAAATTATTAATCCTATAACATAATAACTATAAATGTAATGTCCTTTATTAAATAATATTTCTGTAACCGTAACCGTCCGAGCTGTACGAAATAATCAAGTAATAAGACCATTAGTGATCACATCCACAGACACTGTGAACTGTGAAAATAGTTTTGTGGGGCCCTGTTTTTAGCCTATAAGATCAATGTAAAAGTTCTTAATAAATAAATAAATAAAAAAAAATGTATTGCACATAGCAACATACATGGTCGTAAAACTCGTAAATGTCGTTACTGTTAAAGCGTATTTGTGGAATATTGAGAGTCGGTACTGCATTTTTAATCTAAATGTATTTAAATGAAGTATCTACAAAACATAGTTCGTATTGGTGAGTAGTGATAGGTTCAGACATATTGTGTATTAACTGCTAATTAATAAAATTAACCTTCTTTTTAGTTTTTGTTATTACTAGTAAAACGGAAAGTTAAGAAAATACATTAGTTATTTAGTTATATTAAACTAGGAAATACAATTACACTTTGGTGAATGAAGCTTTATATTATATTCTGCTAAAGGCAAACAGAATGATACTCGGCTTGTGTACAAAACAAGCAACCGAAAATATAATAATAATTATAACGGTTTATTAATTATAGCGTAGTAATTACGGCAGCCCCGGCGTAATTTATTCAATTCAATGTGTGCTCTATCGATCAACGAATGCTTTGCGGCTCGATTGTCGCTCATAAATAGACGATGCAACGAGCAAACGTGATTTGTGCGAACGGATTGAATGATTCTGTGCGCATTATTTATCCGAGTTTTCCAATTATAGCACTAGAGCATTATGCGGCATAATGCGTGACGTTGTATGTTTCAACTACAGCGACGTTTCGCACAGTCGAGCACACCAAACTAAATCTAATTCATGTTTCAATTAGCTTCAGAATAATTTGGCATTGTGCGCCACTGAGTCGCGCTATACTCTGTTATTGGAAAACTAGGCATACGTGTGATGACTTTTTTGAAATAACTTGTTATGTCTGCACTTTATCTCATATAATATAATAAAGTGTCATTTGCTCAGCGGTAGGTTTAAAAATTTGCGGTAACGAGATACATTCGACAGCCTATTCGTGAATGGGGTAATATGTATATGTAATTATGTATACTTGTGCTTTCAGTGATAAGCTTTGGTCAGAGAAACATTACTTACATGATTTTTATTCTTTACCGATACGTTATACATATTTCATTATTATATTCTAAGTATCGGTTACTGAGCAAAATAGATTTATTAGTATTTTTTACTGACGGTTTCTGACGATTGCTATAATACTTATTCTAGTGTTTTTTATTACATTCAAATTTACCATCTACTTAAAAAGAAACAATTGAAGATCTATCAAATTGCTAGCGTATAAGCGTAGTCGATGTAATTGCGCCGAGAGGTTTGTCCGTCTGTGTGGCGCTGTGCGTCACGCGTGGGACCGTTGTAATAGATGTCATTCATTACATATAATGTCTTTATTGGGTGCAGCGTACGACTGCTCTGTAGGACTAATATTTCATACAATACCGTTTTATTTTGTTGTCCGTAAATCGCTTTTATGGTATCTTAATCGAATTACTTCATTTTTTTTGTTATAAAAAATACGACGGTTTGTGTATGGATTTTCTTTCGAAATTTTTGATGAGCGATACCGTGAGCCTTCGTTATTTCCTTATAACATGATAGTTTTTATCACTAGATATAGTGATAAAAATTATTTTATTTCGTAAGTATGATGAAATTATATGTATGAAATTATGTTGTGCGCATGATGGCGTCAAAGTATTGTGTGTGTGTGTGTGTGTGTGTGGGATCGCTATAATGGGTCTCATTCATTTATGTTTATTAGGTGCAACTGTCGTCAATTTAGTGGAACTCATTTTTCAAACAATGCCACTTTCACTCAACGTACGGGTATCGTAATTATAGTGCTTAAAAATGATATTCTTTTGTAATACGTTAAGTACTTATTGTATAACGTTTACAACATATATTTGTTTATAACACGAACACGCGAATTTATTTTAAATTTAATGTATTTAATGATTTGAAATAATTTTCTAATTGCGATGTTATTTAAAGGGATCAGAACAGTTAAATGATAGTTAAACAACAGAGTTAACTTACAGACGAAGAATTGAAATTCTCTAAATATTTATATCCAATTTGTTACAGGTACTATCGGCCTTAGACATCCTTCAGCCGCCAAGCCTCGACTTCTTCCAAGAAATGTATCCTTTTTAAATACCTAGGTAGCTTTATACGTCGTTTCAAGTTTAACTGGTGCGTTGACCTCACTAACGGTAGGAGACGGATTCCGTTGTTCCCGCTTGCCCCATCTCCTATAATATTCTGTTGTCCTGGTACCTGCTCTGTTATTGTGACACAAAATAACAGAGGAATCTTTTTATCTTTGTACTACAAAATAATTTATCTCCTCCCGTCTAGTTCAAGTGTTTTGTTAAATTGCAGTTTTTAAAAGAACGTAGTTTTTATTTATCTTAATAAAAGAAACGGTTAGTTAAATCGTATAGGAAGGTATCTATTATAGCGATGAATTTATAAGGAGGCTAAGGTATGTAATAACATGTTCTTATAATTCTAAACCTTGAGTCCAGAAATATTTTGTCTCATACTACTGACAAGCTGACACGTGTACATAAATGTTAATGACACATACAAGGACATTGATCGAGTTTACTCCGGGGACGACCTCCTGCATTCCCACTTTTAGGTTTCTCTTTGTTCTCTGCCCTTGAGGGATATTTGCTCGGTGACGTTAGAATTATTTCCGTGTACTACGTATAAAGGTCGAATCTGCGAATCCATCTCATTGCCTGAAAATACTTATATTTGGTTTTATTTAGGTAACTGAGCTAATGTTCAAGTAAATATACAATAGATATTTGTTTCTGGTCGTATTTAGTTTAGTACATTATTATTATCTTTTATATTATTTTATTGTGTATACGCTTCGACAGTTTCTTTAGTTATTGATTTAAAGTTCTTCGTTGTATTATGTATATAGCTTGATACATTCTTCATAAAAACTTTTATAAATATGTCTTAAAACATATTTCAAATATGAAGCTTTAGACTTGTACGTTTCTGTGAAGAAATCCGATACGTGACGTTCCAAGAATTTTCTTTCTCAACAAAGGATCTAAGCAGTATAATAGATATGGGCCAACTAGACGACGGCCTGACGTTTCTTTTTTGCTCGAATCATATTTCTATGGTTATAAATAGAATGAAATCCTGCAGGTTCTTTAATTCGAGTTGATATAGAATTCTGTTCGTTTATTTACAAACAAAATTCTCCGTACAAATGTATCCCGCGAAATGCTTAAACTGAAACTCACGTAGGTGCGAGGTAGCAAGCAAGCCGTGCGCGTTTATTTACAATTTCACGGCGAGGGATCACACGACCTTTTTACTTATACGTCATTTTTCAGCAGCCGCGGGTCATGTCCAATTCTGTCATACTCTCGATCGAGCGGCGATTTATTGCTTCATACGCCAGCCATCAGCTGACGGTTATTGAATAGATTTCGCACACCGACACACAGTGCGGTGTCGGAATTGATTTTTTGTCACAATATGACAATGCGCGGATTAATTCTGGAATCGCTTAGAACGAAAGCGCTAACTCTATTTTTATTTCAATTTTCCAACGCTTTGACGTTGATTTTCGTCGAATTTACCAGATTTTTTTCGAAACTTTGATTGACGTTACAATTATCGCCGCCGAAGTTATTTAGATAACACAAATTGCCGGATTGCGACAATGAATGCGAGCATGTGAATGGAATAATTATGTGATTACGCAACATTAGTATGGCACAATACTCGAATCAGTTAATATAGCACAAACATTGATTTATGAGCAGCGAAATTAACTGGAGCCTAGACACAGCAATCGGCTTCAATACATGTGATTGATTTAGTTAGTTACGAACTAACGCCTCCGCGATTCCGATATCAAAGGGAGAAATGCTTACTATTCATCCCTCCGTCTTTCGCTTCTAAATTCGCATCTGTGGACGCTAATAGGAT
This sequence comes from Eurema mandarina, assembly GCA_018238005.1. Classification (NCBI taxonomy): domain Eukaryota; kingdom Metazoa; phylum Arthropoda; class Insecta; order Lepidoptera; family Pieridae; genus Eurema; species Eurema mandarina. The sequence continues at coordinate 12,166 of DWAJ01000862.1, forward strand.
TCGAAATTTGAACAATTTTTAAGATGTTTGAAGTGATATTTATGATGTTTCGTCCAATTAAAACTTTTTTGTTCGCTTTCACATTTACTGCTTCGCTAGCGTACAGAGAGTAATAAAACAGGGGACACGCTGTATTTCGATTATTTTTTTTTGCCTCAAAATGCTAAATTATTAAGTAGCCAGTTATTATTATATATTTTTATTTACGTATATAAAACAAATCAAAGGTACTTGGAAGCTTAGCAACGCCCAATATGGTAACCATAGCAACCATAACCATAGTTTCTGCCTTTATTTCGTCAGAGCGATAACGTACTAACGCAGCACTATTGTATCAATTAAAGCGTTTATTATTTTCCGCCCCCGAGGCGCGTCAGCTGTCCGATATAGCCCTGCTGTCCCCTTCGAGTTTTATTTCATTTCAAACACCACTCATACGCCGTACAAACAATTCCGCAATAGAAGTGCTTTTATAAAATTTGTCTGAGTACAGGACGGTTAGATTCGGTGTAATTTAAAGGACGTCCATTGTGTTACCGGTTTTTCATGTGATTATTAATTTTTTTATATGCTCAATACAATTTTGTAAAGGCAAATAGGAATTAAGTTTAAAAGGAATGTAATGAGACATGTAATAACTACAGAGTATGAAAAATAATAGTCAACGCAATGTGAATTATATTTTCCCATCTATAAATTATTATTATGATTATATCTAGCGTAGACATTTTCTCCGCGCTAAGAATGTGCTGCAAAATGTAATTAAGCTATAAATCTCAGATTTAATAAGCTCTGTGAGTGAACAAGGCGATGACTAAGAAATCATTTTTTCCCACCGGAGCCTTTAAGGCGCGTTGGATATGATTTATGATCCGCTAAAGTTACAAAGCAAAAGTGACATTCTAATTATACTCTATATTGGGTTCCGAAATTGTACTCACCCATTTATAAAAACGAAAGTCTTTTTCTTAAGCCCGACTTCTTAAATAAATGCTCTAAGTGAGCATTGTATAGGTAACGTAAGTAACATTGGCCTCTGTAAGTTATAATGAATGCAGGAATATGACATCGTCTTGCAACGAAACAACACTGCAGTATATTGTTCTATCATAATAATATACGTTTAATATGCGTCAGCATACGTTCTAACATGACTGTTATATATGTATGTATATGTCAGATCAATTACAAACAAAAGCCAAATCTAATTGCACAAAGAAAACATATTTCTGTCCAGTCATCGTAATAAGCAGGTGTTTGGAGACTTATATGGTATGTCTTCACATTCTTAGAAGTAGATCTATAAATAAAACGTGCTTGCTGCTTAGTATGAAAAGGTTTTAGCTCTAATTAACGGTAGAAAGGTTAACTTAAATTATAATATAATTTATTTTGTTAACGATAAGTCTTATTATTATTAAATACTAACGTATTAACGAATATTGTCACAGTCTTTAAAAACTTTGAAAATGTATAACAATAAGTAGATAGGTTTTACTAACGATTATTATTTTTTAACTAAAATCGCGAAACATTTAGAGAGAGAAAGACAGGGTGAGAATCGTGTACATTGTCACTCTCAAATAATTTAATGAGAAGAGAATGTATAAATTATTGTCTATACATACATTCTGTTAAATATAAAAGTAAGTGCCGTTTAATAAAGTGCAGCGAGCAATCCGTTTTCTCTCTTGGACTGACAGAGAAATATTTGCGACAGTGCTACTACGTTTGATTTATTTTGGGTTTTTAAACGGTAAATAGTTTTAGTCGGTTTTACGAACAATGAAGTTATATCGCTTGCTAAAATTGTGTTTTCTTCGTCATGATAATAAGACTTAGGTCTGTTTAATTTAAACAAGATAAGATATTACTACCTAACTTTAAAAATGCATATGACAGAAGTGATTTATATATAATTATTTTATTTTTAAAAACGTGTTGACAGTAAATGCTTGTTTAATAATAATATTTTTTTAAAATATATAACAAAGGTAAATAAATACGTGAATGGCATGCGAATTTCGCGCAGCTGGCATCGACCTGAGTAGGTATTTAAGTGTTTATTTTTAGATCCTCCAATAACAAGGAGTTCCTGACATTGAACGGGGATCCGACACTCTTCCAAACCCCGCGGTCTAATTCCAATGAATGCACAAACAATGATGGAGAATTGCCATTTAAAAAGCGCCATCAAGCGATGACTGAAACAGGCACTTCGCCTTTGAAATATTACCTTTATTATAGCCTTAGTTCCCTCAGTTTGCTCGAAGACGTCGACGTTTATTTTATTTCAGAATCTCTTTGTTCGCGAGCTTGCTATCGCCCCGTTTTATGATCGTGTTTATTAATATTAGGCAGTAGGTAGTACAGTGCGTTGTGATGTTTTTAAGAAAGCGTAGGTCATACAAATTACACGCTTTGTGTTACTTAACTGCGAACTAAATAATTCTGCATATTATTTCAAATCACACCAGTTTCTTTAGTATTCTATATCGATGAAATATATTAATTATTTATCGTATTCAATCATTTATTTCGTAGTCTAAGTTCTTCGAACAGTTGCGGTCAAAGGCCCTCTTAAAGCTACTGCGGCTGACGCATGTCCACCGGTCGTTGCGAAGACGCGGCCAGGTCACTGGAACTGCACCTTTGTTTTCGCCAAACGTGATCCCCGCTTCCATTGTTCCAACTTTTTGCATCATTCCGCCAAGTGTTCGGTGTCTCGTCCGAGCGCCCTTGCACGCCTAATTAGCAAACCAAAGCGTAGGCGTCCAACCTCGCCGCATCATGCCTAATTGCATTTTGTAGTGTTTCCGCGGATCTAATTAAATAATTGGTTTCGATGTAAATCTTTTACGTGTAGACGGCTAATGCGATTACAAGTTCGCTTAGCACGACCGAAGTTTCTGTTTCGTGAGCGGTTTTTTACTGCGTGTGGTTGATTCGATAATCACCTTAATTTGACCTTAATTTTAATAATACTATGGACATTTAATATGTAACTTAGATATGGGTATATTCATAAGAAGAGCTATCTCGTTAACCAAAGTGAGGGCATTAGAACGCTTGTTTCTTTGAGAACGTTTGTGGCTGTCAAGCTCAATATGAAATCGTTAGTCATAAGTCCAAATGACACGTAAGAAAGGCTCGACGCTGATTCAGTTATCAAGTGACCTTAGGGCACACAATCAGCCCGCATTCATCATTGACTGTTATTAAGTAATACCCCTGAATAGTGTGACTGTCAAAAACTGCTACAGCAGATGTTGAGATTTCGTTTGTAAAATATGACTATATTTTACGCAACAATAAAGAATAAATTGGGTTAGTGAAACTTAGACTACTTCTATAACGTGAGAATGGCTATTCCGATTGTAAGGATTTTCATTTTGATATACATATATTTGCCTAAGCCGAATAGCAGAATAACAATTAAAATATAAATAATTTGACAAAAGCGTGCTGGTCACACATAGAACAGGTTGCAAAAGTGATTCATAGTGAATTTAATTTCTTTTTGTAGTAAGCTTTCCAAGTTAGCTAATTATCAAGTTAAGCCTTTAAACTTTAGACTCTAATATTAAAGGTATGCGTAGGTACCTAATCAACATCGATATTCAATACTTAATATTTAATAACCTCTTCTCGGTTACTTAGTTTCTTCTTACAGTGTTGCCAAGTATCACATCTGTTTTATGACATATCATTACGAATCATCTGTGCCACAACTATGCTAGTTTATGGCAACATAAATGTTTAGTGTACTCGTTGAGTTTGCAATATTTAAGGACTTGTACTTACGTGGAGGGCTATTTGAAGTGCCGAGTTTGATGTGAAGAAGCTTCATAACGTTGCGCTTTTAGTATGAACGAAATTAAACTTGATGTTTCATAGGTCGCATCTTAGCTTACGATCAGGCGGAATCGCGGCCTAATGTTTGCTTATTCGTCATTAAAATCTGTGTCCGCTTATCTGAAAATAACTTTACTATATAATACACATAGTCTGACTTTACTTATGTATGGTTACATCTTAAAAGCTACGCAATGGGTTTAAATGTTTTAATAAAGAACGTGATTTTAAGGAAGCTTTAATATGCGCGCACAATACACATTGGCGGACCTTTAATAATGGATGAATCACTAAAAATGTTTCCTTTCTATGTTCTTCGAGCTGTATGCAATCAGCTCGTGTCAGCAGTAAACGTAAATATTTTTCTCATCCTTTGTTATAGGTACACGTCTCTGCTAATTAATATCACAAATGGTCATCGCGCGTGAAAATACATATTTAACATGAGCTTAATAGTTGTGGCAAATGGGCCATAATGGGCCATAAACGCGATATGAGTCGGTTGCCTAGCAACGGTGTGAGACAGGCGTGGGAGTACCAATTACATAATCAATAACGATGTTTGCTTGCACTCCCACGTCGCTCCCCGCCGATTTGATTTGAGGGTAGTTGTATTTTAAGTAGGTATAGAAAAGTTAAACGAATTGATAGGGAAATTGGGATAGGTACGCTCAATGTGCTGTAATTTCATACGATAACTTTTTTATATGTCTCAATGACTATCTATATAAAGGACCATAATTTTTAAGGACCAAAAATGTTTTTTGTCATATGGTAGATAGATTAATAATAATTTCACTGATGCACATTTTTAAAAGAGCGGGCTTATTTTATGTTGTAATTTGGAGTAATTTGTAATTCTATTTTTTTGAGTGACACTTTTACGGATAACATAAAGAAGTTTTCACACGCAGTAAATATTAATTTGTCCCGCAATTATGAACTTTAAATGGTTAACATTAAACATTTATCATATACATGTAGGTGCATATATTGACAAGGTCCGGCACAGTTCAGTGATTCATTGACCACAATGAAAATCGGACGATATTTTTATGATATGTTGACATACGGTAATATTATACCTACTTAGTTTGGGGTCAACGAACGATCGCCCTTCAAACGAAATTTGTTTATTGATAAAGGAGATACGATAAATTTCATCTATGCATACTTTCCATGCGAAATGGAATATTTAAATCTATTATTACAGATAAGAGTTGATAAATATAGGATATTTACGTGTAAACATTTTTTTTTCATCAACTTTGCACATGGCAACATCGCCTCATGTGTAAGGCCTTTATTTGTCTTTGAGATGCGAGAAAGAAAATGATTATTTTCTGATTTTTTAATTAATTAAAAATCAGAAAAAGAATATTAATATTATTATTATCCTTCAGGCTCAGAAATAAATTTCGTAACACTTTGTTTACAATAAGGTAAAAACAGTAAATTTTTGCTGAATTATTTCGGTAATATATCGTCTAGTGTCCCCCATAGTCTATACCATTACCTCAAAGTAATTACGAGACCCCACGTCTGCCGTGATTTCGAGGGAGGACCGCTTAAAATATTAGTCTGCTGTCTATTGCTACAATTGTGTTTTTTGTTTTTCACTCACTCTTAAAGATTGGTGAATATAAGGGATGTGTTGTGAACAAATAAGATGTTGTTAGTGTACATGAATTACGACTGACAGTTATATTCGAACTTAAAATAATAAAAATAATAATAAAAATTGTTTATTTAGGACATGATTAAGTCAATTACCTACAAAAAAAATAGGACACGACGACCACTTCAACTAGGTATTAGAAGCTGTGCTAGAAGCGATCGAAACTTTCCATACCAGACTAAAATATCATTTATAAAATTATCTACATACATTGTTAGTTGATCAACAAAGTCAACTGTAAATTGTTAACAAAATTGAGTATTAAAATTCGCCAAAGGTTCGTTCAATAGGTACTAACCGTACTATAGGTACTCACATAAGTGAGCAGCACATTCCCGCTGATCGCATAGGCCGTGCACTTAACGAAATTAAATATAAGAGGTAAACATTTACATACGGACGCAAGTCAGTTTACTTTGTACGAGCGCTAATTAATTGGGAATAAACGCGAAAAGGTTTCTGCTTAGTGCTTCTTAAAATTGCCAACAGTTTCGATTGCATGCGTGTTAGTTGGGGTCATTAATGTATTATTACGTGAGAAGGTATTTGTTTGTCCGTTAGACATATGCGGTTTGAAACTGACTAAATAGGTTGGTATAAGTTTTTCATGGCCAAAGATATCGATTTCATGGTGCGAAGTTATAATAATTTAATTTTTCAACGCACATTATATAAACAAAAGGAATCAGAATTTGTGTCGTAAAAAGTGCACTTGACAGTAATTTATTGGTAAATACGGAGCCTATATTAAAAACATTCTTTGTTGCCTTAGAAAGTAAACTTAATACTAATAGCTTATAAAGATACATGAAATTTTCAAGCTATAGATTTATGCGATAGTACAAACAAAGACCCTCTTTATGACTCTCGGGGATGATCATAAAAACATAATTTCCATTTGTATCAAAGTCGAAGTTTCTCATCTCAGTTATGAGGTCAACACAAATTTAAGAACATGTACTATAACTAGGCCCGCGCGGAGGACGTAAAATTTTTGGCACTAGAAGTCATAAAAAATGTCGTAAAAGTTATAAGATTTGTCGTAAAATAAGGAAGAAGCTATTTTGAGCGTAAAACATAAACGTCTGGTCGCAATTTATAAACGTATTGTATTTTTAATTTATTTATATTGTAAGATTTTTCGATTAAGAACAAATAATTATATATTTATTTTAATAACCCTTTAGTATTATTGCTTAGCAACAAAAGACTACGAAGGTAAATAAATGTAAGCATAATTCGAAGATTTTAAAGAAAATATTTATGAAACAAAATTCATATTTCCAAAGAAAATATTTTTGCCTTGTAATAACTTTTATTAAAAGTGACCTTAAAAATTCAACTCGATTTAGAAAAATTGCAAAATCGCCTGCATTGCCTACAATCAACTACCGATCTCATGTTTGATATAAATTTAAACCGTTACGTCAGCACCGGTAAGACCATTCGCGGAACATAAACCTTGGCTATACCGCATGAACGTATAAGGTGAAAGAATCGAGTAAATAACCATGTTTATGTTATTTCTAGAGTCCTTCAAACGGTCGTGCTTTATTGCACCATGAACTTTTATTGCATACGCATCGGGCTTATTTGGCCCGATGTGTAGATTTATTACTGTTCCTGATGTTTAAGTTACGTAAAATAATTTCATTACTATGTATAATATGTTATGTATATAAGGAAAGTATGTGTTTGTAATTTATCCGTTATCTAGTTGCCATAACACAAGCTCTGTTTATTCTTGAGACTAGTTGTCGCCGTGTTAAATTTAGCGTCATGAAATATACCTATGTTGGGACGTCTATAAAACGTCAGAGGATGATTCCGAAAGACCACATCAAACTAGATATTACATGTGTGTATGTTTTCAATATAAAATACGTGGCAGACAGTGTTCGCAAAAGCGGTGTATGAAGTATGAAGGGGCGGAAATCCGCTGTCTTGATGTTAGACGGCAAGGGGCGGCTATATAGCTATTGGGATACAATTTTATGAGTTTTTAGAGACTGTAGTTGGCGATTAGATTACTTTATTACTCTATTTTTTCTCAGGTTCTTTTGTATTATACAACACCTCTGGAGGTGCCTTTTGGCATTATTATTTATTGTATTATTGAATTTCAGTTGGTGGCAAATTCGATATAAAATAGGAATAAGTTTTGTTAATAGATATCTTTTTCATTTATATTCGCTTAAGGTTCAGCTATGCGGCTCTAAAATATAGTGAAGCATTCTGTCCTTATTGTTGTAGTTCCCTATTTTAACATAACTTTGGATAGAACAATGATGTTCCGGAATATATTCGAGAAATTTTACTAACGCGTTTGTCTCGAGGGATTCGAACTACGCCGGGGGAAACGTTAAATTCTAGTCCTTGTGCTTATACAGCTTTAAGAGCATACGGTAGGTACATTTTAGTAGACTGATTAAATAAAAAAGCCGTCTGTATCATATTCTGAAAGAGAATAATATTCGCTTTTTATGAGATAAGTAGTGTATGGATCAAAGAGTGAATGAAATTTTATGGATAAAATTTGTGATTTTTGGTAAAATCTTAAAATAAGGTTAAGAGCATTTTCTTTGGAATCTAAACCTCGCACGTATTTATTTATTACTTTGTATACACTTCGCTTAGGAAATTGTAATTAAGAAAAAAATCAGACTGCGATATGCAACTGATATAACATATTGTGTATATACATATTGATAATATACAAATATAAAATCGTACATACATACATACGAGCATATACATGCGTGTCTTCAACTGCATATTTAGCGTTCGGTACAAAAAAAGCAAACATCGTTACAACTGCCCGCGCTGGCCATTCCCAAGTTTTTGTTCCCAAAAAGTGAACCGCTGTAGCCGGAAAAACTGCAAATCGTTTCGATTTTTTCCCAAAGCCGGCGCCGACAGATGTGTATTGTTTTTGTGCAGTGCTAAGTTCAGTTAACTGAACTATCTAGGACGTTTACTTGGCGCTACAGTGATCTACACTAATATTATAAAGAGGAAAGATTTGTACTTTTGTATGTAACGAATAAACTCAAAAAGTACTGTACTGATTTTAATAATTCATTTTTCAATAGAAAGCTTAGTAGCATAGGCTATATTTAGTACAATTTCTCCCGTACGTAGCCGGGACGGGCCGTTAGTGTTTTATAAACAAACTGATGTTGCTTGCTTCTTGCATGAATATAAGGATATTGTGCCATTTAATTGTAATTTTACTATTAGGCAAAGGCAATATGTTATTATATCGCGTGCGAGGGATATATTAAATATTAATAATGCTTATATCATCATTAGGAAATGTTATTGTTGCATTTATTATAGGAGTTACTTAGTTATGTTTAATAGAATAAGAAACAGATCATCGTACCTATGGGATAAAAATAAGTTTCATGCACATACTTTTATATTGACCTCACGGGTAGGTTGTAGGTAACAATATACGATCAATACACGAATAATCCGACGCAACCTATATTCAAATTTACTCATTAAATTGGGTCCAGTTTGCATTCGGATTACCTTACTTGTACGTGTTATTAAAATGTGTGGAAAATTTTAATGAAATCTGCAAACATTTGGTTGTCAGGATCGAATAATTCAATTTCGGATTGCGTCGCGCAGTTATCAGGGATTATAATTTGGTGATTAATTGAATCTGTTATCTAGGAAATAGTTGTGAGAATAATCTGTTTATTTAATATTATATTTCAAGTTATGAAAATCTTTATCTAGTAAAACTGCTTAGTTTTTAACAAAAATCTAATTTTAATGTATGTATAATAAAATTATATTTTGTCGGTGCCGCATATGTGTCATGATTTGTATGAAACAGGCTCCTGAAAAACAGCCTTTACTATCTTGGGAGCCTGGCTAAACCTAATTATGGAAATTAATTATTATTATTTATCAAGCTAATAGCCTCGTTAAACAACCCATCACTCTACCAGTAGTTGCACTTTATATCAACTCAGACGTTTGTAAATAAATCTATAAACGCGTACTTGGCTCAAGATGTCCGAAGAGGCTTGGCTCGGCTAAGGTCCCCTCCCCTCCTTCTCCCTCGCCTTGGAAATTTGCCCGATAGGCTGTAGATAAACGTTAGTGAGGCTATCCAATGCGCCTTCGGTAGGCTGTGCATTTATTTTCGGCTCATTAGCACGCAGTGTAAGCCTACGCCATTTTGTAGTTGGATAATACGTTTTGCTGAATAATGTTTGCTAGAGATTGCTAAGATGGTTGTATGCTTTGGATGTAAATTGATGTTGGTTATTTACACAAATGCTGTTTATCTTTTAAGTAGCTAGTAAGCTTAACTCCTCGATATATATGAATGAATTAGAATCCTTAAAAAATCATATGCACATTTAAACAAAGACTATTTATAGGATCGTGATTACTCGAAGAATGCATAAATCTTACCAGAATATTCCATCTCATAGCTTGACGTTACGTTAATCTCTCTCGACGTTAAAAATATGCTCAACATTGACGATAGGACTTAAGCCGATGAAAAAATAAGTCGTCTGTCATGTAAACACGGCGTCGTATTGTATTAAGTAGCTGTAGGTTGACGAAACTCTTGGAAAATGTCAGTGAAATTCTGGACCTCGGGTTTCTCGAGAATTTTTATCCAGTTGGATTTAGATACCGAGAATTTCTAGCGTCCACGTGTGTAAAGTGATCCATTTTAGTTTCGCTTTTACGTTTATGTAGATATGTCGTTTCCTTGCGATGCAAATTGATTTGCTTAAGAGTTTATTCAGCCTCGTTATTGCGAGTCCATTATAGTAATGTTTTAAGCTTACAAGCTTGCACATCGGCCTTTTAGTAACTATTTCGATCGTAATTTACATCGATAATTAAACATGAGCCGGCTTGTTTACGACGGCAAGACGCATAATGAAGTGGACAAGAATTGTTTTCAATATTGTACAGCCGATATTGGTTTTGTTAAATACCAAGCTGTTTTGTTTCGTAATTTAAGCACCTTGTATCTCTGAAAGGGATTTATGATTATTTAGTTGGGTTCTATTTGATTGTGGGACTCTTGTTTGTTTATATGCTCTAATCATACAAAGATTTAAATTATTACAAGACACGAGACGCCATATATTTTTGTTTGAGACGACGGATATATTTTCTAAATAAGCAAAGACTAATTTAGAGCTGCTTCTAAGTTGTTAATGACCCTCATCTGACTGACTTACCACTACATTTTTAGAAATAATTTCTCAAAGCGACGTTTATCTGAAGTAAACCTAACGCTGCAACAGTTACGGTCGAGTTTTGAACACCACGTCATATTTTCATAACTACGTTGCGAATCGTTCGAAAATTTATGAATGCAGATGGAATGCAGAATGTGTTTTTATTCTCCCTTAAGTGAATTTCCATTGTATAGATTAGCATCCCGATAATTCAGTGTCGGAGTGACGCTAGCGGAAATTTGTTGCTCCAAGCGTCGGCGGCTCCTTTGTAGATAGACTTGCTCTTCCTTTATAATTTATTACCGTGATGGAAAAATGGTTGAGGAAATTGTAACTTGTTTCAAGTTCCTGATCGGCGGTGGCAGCGGTTGTAAACTGAATTCGTTGATAAAACATAACGGTCTATATAGTACTAGCTGTTGCTCGGAACTTCGTCCCCGTCGGATCTATTTCTATTATTATGGCATAGTGAGTCAATCTTAGAAGATAGACATATACTGTCGCGGACTTTTTTTTAGATCATTCAAAGAGGAATAATTCTTTCATACATATTATTTTTGTATCTTGAAGCAAAGGAAGCCCTCGACGATGAATAATTTTCCCCGTTTTTTCCATATTTTCCATTATATCTTCGCTCCTATTAGTCGCAGCGTGATGTTATATAGTCTAAAGCCTTCCTCGATAAATGGTCAATTCAATAAAAAAAGAATTTTTCAATTCCAACCAGTAGATCCTGAGATTAGCGCGTTCAAACAAACAAACAAACAAACAAACAAACAAACAAACAAACAAACAAACTCTTCAGCTTTATATATTAGTATAGATTATAACATTCTAAAAAGATTTATCAAAACTAGTTCAGTTATTTTTGAGCTATGCACTTACCAACATATTTGCAGATTCATTTTTGTATAATAGATGATGTTTGATAACATAATATATATTACGAGAGTATGTGGTATTAAATCATATGTGACAGTAACAAAAATTAATGAATGGAATTTCCAAATATGATAAAAGAATGATAGTAATCCTTCAATACTCACTAATTGGATTCATTGATCGGCAATAAAGTTATATCAATTACGTCATAGGGATTGCTGTGGGTGGTGTAGTGTTATTACTTGCGTTGGCGTCCTTTCGCTATAAAGGCGAAAGTCTGAAGTCTTGAGTCTATTGTGTATTACTTAGTTTGTATAGCTTGGTAGTCAGACTCTTGGAATCTAGTCTGTGATGACAATGGGAATAGTGCTTTGTAGTTTCAATACGGACAAATGGAATCGTCGATGTTTTGCTCTATGTTAACGATAATTTAACGATCAGCTTTTTTAACTCTTAAAATAAATAATTCTTACGTAAAAAGCAGTTAGGGACATTTTATTGAAGGTTTAAAATCATTTGTAATTGCAATACTTTGATTTATTGAAAAATTTTCAAGTATAGAGCTGGAGTGTCAAACCGCGAAGAACTGATTAAATTTTTTCCAAAATATAATTAACTATTACGGTCGCTAATTTCCGAAACAAGACGGCATTGTGAGAAGAATTTTCGAAATTAGGTACTTCAGATTGCCTTCTACGTCCCAAAGTTTACCTATTTACACTATCCGTTAGTTACTACAGTTAGAGATTTTTTGTGTTCATAATTTGGTCATTGCGTGCTCTATTACGTAAACTCGACTGCTGATTATAGATAGCCAGACCTAAACATTGGTGACCGCTCATTGTTTGGAAAGTTAACGTTCATGCTTCATATGTAGAGGGGGCTGACTCGCCTCAGTGCACTGCAAATTATAAGCATCGGCCCTCAGTCGGTAAGAGGCGCGGGCGTCGAATGTTTGCCGCCTGTCGTTCTAGTTACATTTATAGTATATAGTGCTTGTGCTTATATGACGAGTGACAATGAGTGAAGACAATGTTGTAAGGGATGACATGAAGAGACAAGCCGCTATGTTCTATAACTCGACGGAAAGGTTAGTTCGGTGTTGTGCCTTCGTTTTAGTGACGAGGTTGATGAACGGAGCCAAACGTGTTCGCAACGACATTTGGCAACTGAATTTTGTGCCACATTATTATATATGTACATACGATGATACGACGTACGTGTGTTACAATCCATGCTTGTATGAGAAAGTAGTGATATAAATGTTAATTGTATTTGCTAGTCTGCATATAAGAGGTGTAGATCGATGCAAATTTCAGTTAGGATTTAATGTTTTTTTGTGGACAAAAATCTATAAGTACAACCATTGATATGACAAGATAAGGTTACGCGCAAATATGCTATGAAATATTTGATTAAAAAATTTAATAACATCTATTCATGTTTTCATAACAATCCCCGGTGTACGTTCGGAAATGCTGAATTAAAATAATCATTAATTTCGTTTAAAAACTAATGCGTGAATTAAGGATTTCGCGGCAATCAGTTTTAATTAGTGTATTAAATCGCAGCAAAAATGAATTAAGCTTATCATTGGTAGTAAATGCTTCGTAGAAATATTAACAGTTATTATGAAACAAGGAACTCCGGCTGAAGGTCGACTGCTCGCGATACTACAATCTATCTTTGTAAAGCTAATTATTATGCTTCTTATATTCTACTTTTTATTATCACTGGTGCTATTATTATTTATATTATTAAAAAAGTAGTTCATAGATCATTAATTTAACAAAAACTTAATTAGGAAAACGTCATAATAATAATACGAATATATTATTTCCCATACATACTTTCTAAGCAGCCTTATAACAATTCAACTGTATACAAAAAAATAGGTATTAAGTGTGCTTTTAAGTCTTTACACTCGAGCCCTAAAAATAACCTTTAAAGTAAATATTCCTTGGGAAAAACGGGTACCGGAAGAGAGTACCTCTCCCTAGCGCCTCTCGGAATGAATTATTTAGTAAACCAAATTGTTACGTGTTAAATGTAATACTTCTGAATAGATTTTCTTATTGGAAATTAATATCAGCCTAAAACGTCTTTCTAAATCTTTAATCTTACTAATATAATGGGAAAATTTGTTAATACGTATGACAATTTGTATGTTTGATGGCAAAAACTCCCGAATATAATTGGCTGATGTTGACACATATGATACTATTTATCCCGGGGACAGAAATTACGAAAAAAACCGCGGTGTACGGCTAGTATGGAACAAACTAATGAATGAAAAAATGCTTCCTACCAACAAATTTGTTTGTATGTAGGATTTTTAATATGAATCCACGTCAATTCGAAAGGCTCTATATCTTAAAGACACAATAACATACGACAGTTACATTAAACATTATTCGAAACGTAGTAAGGTGTTTTACGGTAACATGAGAGCCTTGAAAATTGTAAACATGAATATTAATTACACGGCTTCGTTATCAACTAGTTGTGGTTTTGAATAGCATAGGTACCTATTTCGCGAGAATAGTCGTCCAGAATCTTAAGGATATGAACAAGAAAATTTTAAAAAACTTAACTCATGTACCTACCTAATACGTGAAGCGACTAAACAGAATTATACGATCACAGCTTAAAATAAATAAAAAATCATGAATCGATATCATACTTGTAGTCTGTAGAATCTATTGAAGATTGTACAAGTACCCTAACCTTAAGAACGACACTATAATTAAAGTATATGGATTTTCGATCGTTTTTAAGAATCTTTCTCACTAAAACTGCTCTACACAAATCAAGCAATCTCGGCACTACATATCCACATGGTCGTGTTTTGGACGAAGTAATATAAATTCCTAATCTATTTACGACCCCGGGGCAATTTGTTGCCCTGCCATGGTCGGAAGCTCAATTATTAAGCGGTCAATTATTTCACACAATTACTTTTCCATCAGGCCACTAATTGCTTTAGTGACCGTTGTAATCTCGTACTGTTCATCTTATCCTGACTTATAATTGTTATAAATGTCTCTTCAAACTATTGCTTGAAAAAAATCTTGTTATAACACTGTAGACTCATTAAGAAATAGATGGGTTTTAATGATTTGCAGCCGTACATAGTTTTACAAAATACAAAAAGAACATCAAAATAGTAGTAGTAATTTTGAATTAAATCTATGCTAATATTATAAGGAGGTAAAGTTTGTGTGTTTGTTAAATTGTAAGGGGTAATCTTGATCTACTGAACCGATTTTAAAAATTCTTTCAGAAATAGAAAGCCACATTATTGCTGAGTGTCATAGGCCTAGCTACATATAAAACCGAAAACTAACATTATGCCCAATGAAGTAAGCACGTTTAAGCTAGTAATGAGATGCTTTAAGAACCCTTTTTGATATAACCTACTAGGTCCATCCCACGTTTCTTTACATGATTTCTGACTATAGAATAATGT
>DWAJ01000863.1:0-27265 GCA_018238005.1 Eurema mandarina
GTAAAGTTGTATTGCATTGATTATATTGATGTGCGAATGTGGTAACTATTGTGTGGACGTGGAGGCCTGTTCTGCCGTAACACAGTCTGCGACTAGCGCGGAGGACAGTGCTCATACGCAACACAAAGTTTTTTATATGTACCGTCGTTCTTTTATTTTATTTTAACGTGTTGTAAAAAGTGTCAATTTTTATTGAATAAATTATTCTTACATACACATAGGTCATACATGGACTGCAGGCCAATGTCTTCTCATTGAATAAAATTGCCAATACATTTTCCATGACGCATTTCCCAACAATGAAAATGTATATATGTATTCTTCTTTTGTTTTAACATTATGTAAGTATAAGTTTGTCTATGGAATACTCCTTTAACAAAGCGTCATCATTTATTTTACTTTATAGCACAGATTGTGTATAAAAATATTTTTGTTATATCTAAGAACCAAGTGATACAAGTTTACGCATACATTACACCATTAGTTGAATTCAATTAGCATGTCCTTTGTTTCAAAGGCGAAGGGCATAAGTGCATTAACAAGTTTCAATATTTATTAGATAGAAATTATAGAGCCCATATTTTAATAGAATTGTCTCCTGCTCGACAAGTTATGAATATTATATTTTATCACTTAAGACAATTCTATTTTAACATTACTACGCGTATGCTAATAACACATTATACTGTAACGAATACATAAATTGTGTATTCGTGAAAGTTTAACATGATATATTAAACTATATTTAATTTAGTATATTATACTATACAATTGAGGACATCTCTATTAAAATTCTCGTCTTTACTCCACACAGTTTTATAACATAAAACTTAATATCAATTAATCTAATGTCAAACTTATTAACTTCATGTAAAACCTATTCGCAGATACTTTATAGCTAGTGATATAGATATAAAATATCAGGGTTTCTTACAGTAGGGTCCTTGCATTACGGAATGTTTTTTTTTATTCAATAAAAAATATTCCCTAGTCCAAAAACTAGGGGGAGAAGGCAAATGAGCAGGTGAGTCCGCTGAAGGAAAATGGTCATCCTGCCTTTTAAATAACACTCAAATGAATCATCGGTCTTTTAATAGATGTACGCCCGATTCTATAAATGCCAGGATACCTAATAAATATAACTTTAAATAACCGAAATCACATCGGGACAGCTAGTAAACAATACATCTGCTATTAGGGTTCGTGGCGTGAGGATCTTATTCTTGCCAGACCCAATCTTAAGAGACTCTGGCATTTTAACCTCACCTCACTACACATTTAATTGTATCTATATCTTTTTAGATTGAACATTTATTTTAATTTATGATTTCTAGCCAACCTAGTACGATACAATGTTGCTGATGATTGAAAAATTATGCTGCGTATTAAGATTTGAATAAATAAAATTTCTAGGTTGAGTAAGATCAGGTGGGTTTTATGTCAAATCACGCCTCTACCTACTTTGATCGTATCCTAGACCACATAGGTATTGCTACAAGACAAATGTATTCACCTTTTTTCGGAAAGAGTGTTTCAAAGATTCAACAAACATTGTAACTTTACTCTACTGCAATTTCAGAACTAATTACAGTAGACAGAATTCGAAATTATAACGAGTAGTGAAAATTAAAATAGATATAGGCTATATATTTTTTTAATATCTCATTAAAAAATATGTAGCCAAATTAGATAAAATACATTTACTAGAGATTGAACGAAACCTGAAATCTTTGATAACGATTTCAAAGATTTATATCTAAATATTATTATAATAAATTACCACCGAAAACTAAAAGTTAAATCGAAAACCAAATATTTCGGCGAGACTTTCAAGAAGTGAGTTAAGGTATTAAAAGTAAAGTACTCAGTATAAGTGTTGTTATTCTATTCGTAAGAACATAATCATAAGATTGGATTCAATGTATTTAGTACCGCCCTTTTCTAGAATATTAACATGTACATATTTTGCACATAATATACACTATCTATAAACCTATTTGGTGACTTAATTATACAATCGCAATTGTAATTAGATAAGCGTCAACCTTTACTTGATCTCCTTATTTTACTTGTATTGAGTTCAGAATGTTCAGATCTTACTCGATCTGTAAAGATCTTTACGTAATTATTTTAAGTATTTAGGAGTTAGGAGGATTATTTTCCACCAAAGATAATTTATTTATACATACCACGAAAGTTCTTTTTTTTTTTAAAGCTACATTAAAACAATTGTTATCTAGAATATTATAAGACGTTAAACAAAAAAATATATAACAAATTAAAAATTCTCAAACACGGTCTAAAAGTTAAAGCTAAATTAATCAAATTTCGTTAATAAGAACGTCAACTATTGCATAGGTACCAAAACAATGCCCGCTAGAACGGTTGCTAAAATTAATTATTCTTATCAAGAAAATATACATTTTACAATAATTATATACAAGAATATAATCTGAGTAGAGATTGTATCACGCAATTACACAGTTACTTTGTATTCGATGTGGGATCCGTGCATGCGTTTCGTTTATAATAAACATATTTGCAGTCTTGTCTCACATTTACCACGTTAAATATATCTGTAACAATGCATGTTACTGCAAAAACATTCTTCGGTGGTGATTAAGTAATCTTTAATTTCAACTTCCATACATTAAGGGGTGTAGTCAGAAATATAACAAATCAATTTTTATTTTTTATTATTTATTAATTCTCTGTTACAATGTTAAGTAATATTAAACAATCTTAAACTATTGGAAATTTTGTAACTGGCAATGTGTTATTGTTACAACTCCTACCATACTAATAAGTTATTAAACCCCGGTTTTACGTGCTTAAAACGAAATCTCTCTTTTGACACTTCGTTAAAATAATATACATATTTTGAAAAAAACATAAAATGTCTTTATATAAGTAAAATCTTTTCAAAATCAGTTTATCAATTTCCGGGGTGACCCCCTAAAATATCATCGACTTACACGCATTACCCCTTAACACAGTATACATTTCAAAATAGATTTATAGAAACATAATTTCTGGCTGTAGCTATAAAAGCGTTTTAACTTGTCTAAAATAAATGCATGCTTGGTAAATATTGTTCGATTCGCTAAATGGTTTATTATAGTCGAGGCCTAGAGTTTGGTTTGATTTTAAGGTAACTCATATTTTATTATTAATTTCACAAGTCAGTGTTTCAAGCTTGCCTATTATTATTCTATTTGGAAAAGGTTACTTGGGATATTAAATTTCTACCACCTAATCATAATGGAACGTTTATTTCAACATTACACTAATAGCATTATTTACGATTTGTTAGTATGGTTTTGAGGTATTGGGTAGAGTTATAGTACGCGTCATTTATATTTAGCGCTGGACGAGAATAGCTGCGCATCGGTAGAATCGCGCTCGTAATTGACGTATTGGTGCGAGAAAGATAACACGACTGGGACAACCAATCAACGCTCGCGCACCCGACGATCACGCGCCCCGCACGCCGCGGCCGCTACCTCGATATCTTATTTTTGACTTCTGCGCAGGTTTCGTTCAGCGCTAAAGATTCGTGACGCGTACTATACTAGTGCTGTCGCGCGATTTTACATGCGTAGTTGACGTTCTCGTGACAATACCTGAACAAAAAGGTTACAATGAGTTTGTAGCGACCACTACTAATACGTCGAGTACTAAAAAATCGCGCTTGTGATATTTGTACGAAATTTAGCGTATGTACAAATTCGTGATAATTGCGGCTTGTCAATCCTTGGTTCAGAGAAAGGTTATTTCCCTCTTCCTCCTCAATTTGATCAAAGGCCTATTCCATATAATAAACATTCATACAACATAACTTTTTGCACATATACAATAATAGTAGTAGTAGTAAGCTTTCAGGTAAGTGTTTCATAGATATTTTATTATATATATTATTGGGCAGTTAAAAAATAAATTCTAGGCAAGCTAATAGCTTCCAACACGCGGGGTAAGTGAAGCTGAATAACCAGCATGTTTGATCTAATCGTTTCATCTATCTTCACGTAAACACTAAACAGTGAGTTCCGCTTAAATTCGTGACAAGAGCTCTTCGCTTTCGCATGTTATAATTGTTTTTATGTGAGTGCACAGAACATATGTGCTACCAGGTAAATACGTGTGTATTTTTGTACATAAAAACGGACACGTGCACACACACAGCTTGACATTTTAAGGAAGTATAAAAACAAATGAATGCTACAATAATACAAGTTTTTAAGTAATAATTAAATGTAAGAAAATTCTCAGATATTTAATGAAATATTTTTCTTAATATTAGCTGCGCTCCACGTTTTTCGTTCGTATCGTATGTGTTATAGGATCTAATCTACCTACAACCCAAACTACAGCTAAATCCCTGCAGTAGTTTTTGTGTCAAACACCAACGAACATACTTAATACGTTCTCAGAAACTATCACGTTTTTAAAACAAGTAGAATTCATATAAAGTAGAATGTGACATGCAAACCAGTACTACACTAAACTTGCATAATCCGACTTCAGTCTACATGAATCAATTGGCTTCAATGTCTCGAAAGTGACATGCTAAATTTCATAAGAACATAGGATCGTCTCTTCGTCGTTGAAAGCTAAGTCGTGACTTACTGGAAGCCTTAGGTATAATTGCGTCAATTGAAGTGATTCTTGAAAATCTACATTTGTTCATAATGACAGAAAATACGTTAACATTACCGAACAGAAATTATATTACATTACACTAATCATATTGGCGATTTAGTATTGCATTGCGTTTATTTCATTAGTTAGATTACGTTAATTACAGTTTAGAAACAATCAATGTACTTGTATATTGGTTGTTCGTTTGTTATAGCGGGCTAATTTCTAGTGGGTTGGATTTTATAATTTGTTTTGGATAAATAGGTATACCTATAATAGCTCCCCGGAGGCAGATTACTAAAATTACGCACAGCTTGGCTACTAATAAATATGTTATACTAGCTGCTGCCCGCGACTCCGTCTGCATGGACTTTCATATAAACTTTGACCCCCCCTCCCCCTCTTATAACCCTTTTTTCCTGTTAAAAAGTAGCCAGGCTCTAGAGCTCTCCCTTTGTGTACCAAAATTCGTCAAAATCGGTTCAATAGTTTTATCGTGATGGAAAGATAGACAGACAGACAGAGTTACTATTTTATTGTAAGGTTTTTATTGTAAAGTCCTGTCTTTAACGAAGAATACATTGCAATCAAATAACTCGTCATGTTATCCACTCACGAATTGCGGAAAAACACCGCATCGATAATTGAAAATCGAGCGACTGCATCCTCGCATAATATCGTGCTTTTGCAATACCTTATATTACTGTAACTTGTAATTTAATCGTCGCTCCAAATATAAAATTTATAGACGCGTCTTAAATGCCATGGACTTAAATCCGAGATTTAACTTATAATTAAATATTTCATTGTATCATCGGACAGGCTCTTCAGTGTAATTTGTATGAATTATTAGACTAATTAATACATCTTTTATTATGATATCAGACTATTCAAGGCAAATGTATTGAGGTCTAGTATAATATTTCAATGTTAGTGTGACGCCTACATGAATCGCATTTAGTATTCATAAAATTAAATCTGTCTGATGGCTTTTTTATCTCATGTATAAATGTCGCCGTAGAAAAAAATTTGTGTTATGAAACTACCGAGGGTCATTCTAAATCTATGAACCTTGGTCGACGCAAATATGAATAAAAAATAAATATTTGAAAATTATTAGGTATCACAAATAAGTATACCTACTAACCCTTAACCCAAGTAACACAAGTATCCCTACAGGATTTCCCCGGATCAAAAAAAATAGCGACACAAAGGTTCTTATATTTAAAAATTTCCTTAACATGAATGCCACTTATCTATAACATAATTAAATTGACAGAGTTGAATACTTAATCAGCGTGGATGACACTTTAATTATTATTATTTTAAATAAACTGTTCTTAAGGTGTTATTAAAACATCTTATTTCTTGAAATTACGAATAATTTCCTTGGTCCAATCCCACTATATAATATTAAGTGTTGCGTTACTCTTAAGGATACTATAAGCTTGAATTTATGTACTTATTACTATGTCCAACGCGTACGATGTATGTGGCACAGTTGTAACATTGTCCCAAAATGTCCGATGGACGAGATAATTTATTTTAAGTAGGTGTCAAGTTGCCTAACACTTAAACCTAACGTAGTTTCTGTAAGTGCTATGTTAGCTTATCAGAATTCGCAATATCAAACGTCTTTTTATCTTCTAGAGCAGTGGTTCTTAACCTTTTAGACATGAGGGACCATTTGTTAAAATTTCTCTTTTGTCACGGACCACCTATTTGCTTTATGAGTATACCTACATTATCTGAGTGTCAATAAATAAACGCTCGTTCTATGTATCTATAAAGAAATGCATAAAAATATTCAATATATTTGTCTATTTATTATTTATTGTAAATGCGCATTATACGAGTACATAATTATACATGTTAATAGATTTTTGTGATAGTATACTCTGTACCAATATTTAAATTGTTGCTTCTTATATTTTTTTCTATTTGTGATTGGTTTGCGGACCACTTGTGATGCTTCCAGGGACCACCGGTTAAGAACCACTGTTCTAGAGCAAGTACGGAATGATGCCCGTGGAACAAAAAGTGGTTTTGAAGGTTAACTGCTTCAAATTATGTACATAGATATGTAAACGCTAGCGTACTTCATCGCAATCTGATATAAATGATCAGAATTAATGAGACACGCGACTTAAGGCAAAGCTAGGATATTAACATTGTTATAACATACTCGTATACATACGGCCAATCACTTTATAAGATATATCAACAAATTGCTTCATAATTTCAATGTCTTCTGTTCTTAAGAAAACTATAGAATGTAAGAATATCTTTTTTTTTATTTCAATAGCGCCTTTTTAAATTAGTAGGTAATTAAAATTGTGGTTATAATATTCTTTAACACGCTACCTAAATAAAAAGTTGGCATCAACTATATTTTTTGTTACTTGTGACAGCTGAAAAGGCCAAAATACTAAGTCATTTTTTACGTTTATATTTAATTGATGTGCAAATCATCAACAACACTTCCTAGTTTTAGCGCCCACGTTCTATTTGTAACGACTTATCAAAATATACGTTTGACATTAAAGAAAAAAATATAATTAGTATCTTCCTATATGAATTTATTAGAAAAGTTATATATATAGGTATGTTACTTGTATGAGATAGTTACATCCATTATAAAAATCTATAAAAATCTGTAAAAGTCTTATAAAAGATGTTTTCTATGTCAACAATATTTTGTATTAAATAAACTAAATTTTTTATCACTTTTTTTAACCTCATATACAAATATTTTATATACTACCTAATATGTATTATAGAAGTCATCAAAATTACACAGCTATAAGTAGATGTCTTGACGATACCAACATATTCGTAGGTCAATGCCGTCTTAAAGATCGTTATTATCGCGACATAACTGACTGAAGCTATCAATCTTAGCCTTTCGAGACAACCTTCGGACGGTGATATTATAAAATGTACTACAATTCGAGTGGTAGGAGGATCGTGGCACGCCACTAATGGGCTCGTCTGCAAATTCAGGGTCGGTAGAAACACGAGTGGAGGCGAAACAGCCACATTGCCTCGTGACATTCTGTAATACTGTTATTTTTACCCATTTTATTTGAGATGAAACCCGGAAGTGTCATGTATGAACCGTGGAATTGATGTACCTATGTATGTTGGAAAGATATATAACATATTTCCCACGATTTACCTTTTTACAGGCCACAAAGATGTTCCTAGTTTAGTTAAGTTTTAGTCGGGAAAATATGCTGCTCTGATTAACGCTTTTAAATATCAATAAAATATATCAATAATAAAATATTTGTGATACTTACGTCTTATGCATTAACGACTAAATGAAGCTATAAAATCTCATAAATACTTGCTTCTAATAGAACCTATTAAATACAAATTTCATAGAATCATGCTTAAACGTTTCATTCGTTTGTTATGACAATTGTGTTTCATTTTTTATACCTATATTTTTCTAAATGATCATTAATCTTATTGTATCCAATTAAAGACATACAAATTCGATGTCGTATTGTTAATAAGAGACGCATAAACAATGGTAAAAGGAACCCGGAACATGCGATTGAGATTGAAGACGTTAGTTAAATGTCAATTCTAACATCCTGCAATACATCCTATTGTGGTATGCGCCTATAACAATGTGATCGTTGTTCAGATGTCAAAGTGAGTCTTTTCTTTAGGGCAACTGAGCAGGAGGTTCTACTACAAGTACCTCAGCCCATAGATAATTGCAAAGCTTGCTGTTTCTTACGAATTTTCGCTCAATATGTTATTTAAGTATTATTTAAAGTCTTTTTTTAGCGTTTGGCAAAATCCCAAGTTTAATACTTTTTCTACTATTTACATTTTTCAAAAGTAATTGGTATTTTTAAATTCAGTTTACTGAAATGGAATCTCTTCAACTGAATGAAAGATCCTATATCTTTCATGAGTTAACTTAAAAGGACGTCATTTTTATAAATGCATTGTATTTAAAATGCATATTATTTTTAATTTGGGGGGGTGAACGTGGATAACTCTTACCTTATAACATCTGTAGATTATGTTTTTAACCACCTTGTACATATAAAAGTAATTTATATGAATAAATAGCTGTTGTTAAAGTTGAGATGGCGATCTACATTCGCGAGGCTTTTATTAAAAATGTCACGAATTTCCTCAGAAATAAATTTAACTATCTACAACTCAAAGTAATTTATTTAACGATAAGTGTTAAATTGAATTTAAAATTAATCTAAATGATTATTTTGTCTCTCTACGAAAAAAAAGAAATAGATAAGAATAGTATTTCTTCTATACTCAATACAATAATATTTATATGGAATTTTGGTGCATTAACACATCCGAAACTACAATGAAACAGTAAAAGCAGGAAACGAGGAACAGCTCTAAAATTTTACACTTTAATGTCTTTATAATGAGTTTTAATGAAATAAGAAATCCAAAAAACACACTTTTCTGATGACAGGTCTGAGTAATTAGTTTCAGTAAGCGTGAATTTGCGTAAGCGCTAATAAGAACGATATTATCGTATATTAAGCAAAAATTAACAAAAAATATTTTAATGATTTCATCATTTCATTGATAATTAAGATAACTCCTTTATACAGGATGTCAAAGACTGAAAAATCTAAAAAAATTAATGATGTATACAAAATTGAAATCCAACCTTATATTCAGAATCATTACCTGAAAGGACCCTCTATATTTTATGACATATATATACAAATGTCGACTGCTTGGCCCAGTGGTAACTAACTTACGCCTTCACCTTAACGGGTTCGATCCACAGTGGAAATGGACATTTGTATTACTTACATGTATGTATTTACAAAAAATGTCATTGTTATATAGTTGCCATAAGACAGCTTTCGCTTCTTAGGTTTCGGGCTAGATGGTACTGTATTAAAAACATTGAATTTAAACTTTTATTAATTAAAACCACAAAGTATGAAATTAAAAACACAATGTCATAATAATATTACCAGTCTTACACAACATGTACGTCACTCAAGAGATAAAAAACAGTTACTATAGCTACAATAATAATATTTTTATGAATAATATTACAAGAACATAGGTCCAAACAAAAAACTGTTTAATAATAAACATTGAAGTTCTAAGAACATTACCAACTATACATAAACTACTTCATTACCCTTGTAAATGAAACATAAAACTACCTATATGGAATATTCATTATGACTCCATCTGCAATTATTATTACCCGCAACAATGTATGGAAATTATTTATCGATTATCTTACTTGGTGACAAGTATAAAAACATCCATTATGTATTAAACATAAAGTATATGTTCTTGATTTCGTAGTTCGTCCAGAAAAAGCTGTAATATAGGTCTTCAGAATCTTTAATTAGCATTCCTACTAATGCTAATGTAATTCTGCACTATAAAAATTTCACAAAGCTTACTGTTACGTAATTTGCTAAGATATTACATACTCAACGTTTCTAAGAAATTCCTTACATCCATAAATTAGATATATGCATAAATTTATTTTTTCAGTATGTTTTCTTTAAACATAAAATTAATTTTCATTCAGAAACCTCGTACAATGTATTATTGAATTTGATATTCTTCTTTAAACACATTATGTTTGTTGTTTGTTATTACAATCATATCGTGTTTATGCTACCGCACATTATAAATCACGTAAATAATCTAAGACGGCTTGTGACTTGCGGTCGGAATAAAAATGAAGTTTCTTAAGATATTAATTTATTAATATTAATTTCAAATACCACGTTGGTTTCTGCGTAATTGTAATTTGCAGTACATTTGAGTGGCGGACGAGCACACGTCACGAGATATTGTCGCGTCGGAAGCATAAACTAAAAGTCAAGGCCACGCGAGCTTACACTGGACCAATGTTAACTTGTGTTATTTAAATATCAATACAGATATAACTATGTCTCCTTTCGAAACATTTTTTCTTCGAAGGACAGATACCAGGCTATGCAATGCTCTTCTATTTAAGTACAACTTGATACATTTATTGATTATTCAAAACCACTCACTTACCTATATATGGACGGACCAAATTAAGAATTTATTACAGGATGTCGACGGGAACACGTCTGTTTATATAAAATGCTGTTACAGTTTCAACGAAAATGAAATGCTTAAATGATTAATTATATATATTATGATAAGTTTAAAATTATATGTATCATGTTGATGTCATAACAGTTGTACTTAAGTTTTATTTATTAATTTAAGCTTAATGCAATCGAAATGGATTCAGCGAATTCTATAATCAAAGGAAATGTTAAAATGGTCATGCTTATATTTTTATCAATAAATATTATATTATGAAAATGCTTTGGTTTGCTATATGAATGTTCCTCGTATGTCCTACTTTCTAAGTTATTTATTTACTTTAGTATGGATTTGTGCAAGATGTATTTAAGTTTATAAGACCACAGGGAACATCTCGTATGAGATAGACCGACAAAATAAGGCTGTAATGGGTATTCACTGTTTCCGTGAATGTCTGCTCTAAAAGAGCTTACTTCAGAAGTTAGAGAGAAATGGTAACGCATTGTAGAGCTTCAAATCTGGCCACTTCATGACCACAACACGTCAAGTATGACTCGCCAATGAAGAAGTAGATTTTATATAGACATTGTATGACAAATTATCACTACTGTATTCATTGACCCAAAACATGCTGCGAATGATATTATGATACGTTTATTAACTCGATAGAAACGAGTGTTTTCATTCAATATCACAATGAGTTGCATTAAATCTAAACAACACCGTCAATTACTGCATTGTATCGTTCATAAACAAAGATAAATCTTTCAAATTCCTATTGTAACTAGTGATTCGCCACAGTAGTGATCCGTATCGCGATTGCTTGTAAACTTAGATCATTCACAATTACTATTGACTATTATTAGAAAGGAATCCCAGATCTGAGTAGGAAGTTAGTAATTGTTGAGGAAGTGCCTTCACATTCGATGATAAATCCTTATATAATTCATTATGACATTTCGTATGGCTACTTCGTTTTCGCTACATCATCTTTTTTAAGGCATAATTGTTTTAATCCTAGTAAAACTTCGATGCTCTTCACGTCATTATTTTTAAGTTTGTGATAGTTTTAATACAAACCGTAAGATAGGGGTTACAGTTAATAGGCCCAAAAGTTGCATTTATTAGGCATACAAAGGTTGGAATATTTCTGAACGTTCTGTGCTAGCAACACTATAGTAAAAACATATATACATGTATAAAACATCATTCTCATTCTATATTTATGCTTCAGTAGACACGTGTCTGCTGTAGAGACTTTAAAATTACTATAAATAACCTCTAAAAAAATTGAACACATGTCAAAACAAAATAACTAATAACAAACACGCTAAATGAGGCTTGGACACGGCCCGGCAGAGATGCGAAAGGTCTGTAAGTTCTCATACTTTTAATGTCACTTGCCAAATAACGCCAGGGGTGTCAACATTGATATATAGATAAAGAACATACACAATTAATAACATATTAAATTTTTATAAAATTATTTGTGTTTTGTTGAACTTTAAATATCGATAGGCATAGTGGAAAAGACGATGGGCTATTTCGCACTTTTACTAATAAAAACCCCACCGTGTCTTGTGTGAGTAGGGGACATGGGTACCTTTGCAGAATCATCCACAACTGCCAAAAACAATCCAACATACATCAAACTTATTAAAACATTAACAACTTAAAATTAATTAACTAACAATTATTTAGCAGAAAGTAATAAATAACATTTACAAAATCTATAATTTTGTACATATGTAAATGTATATATGTAGTTTAGTCAAATAATATTAAAGTGAAATGAACATAACTATGAAATGTATATTTAACACTAGGTATCCAGAAGGAATTTAAACTCCATCAATTATATTTTTTGTAACTGATCTATTTATTTATTTTATACAATAAACTAAATTAGCTATTACTCTGTCACTGGGTTTTAATATCTACTCTACGTTACTTGAAATTTAAAACATTTTAGACCTTTCTAGAAACATAGCTCCATGTACTTTTGTCCAACCGCGTCGCGGGCAGTAATGCACATGACGTGACGTAATTTATGACCGAACACAAAAGAACCGTACAATTAACAGCTTAAACAATGTTTCGACACACGTAATACCTTTTATCTATTACTCTCGAACAACAAATCATATTTAAATAAGCAACACTTAGAACTCTATATGCAATTGATGTTGCAACGCGATCGTGCTTACCATAATTGCTGTTGAAAACTAATTAAACACTAGTCACGTTAATAAAGAGAACATTTGATTTTTTAATCTATGTATTTCTTTATTGAAAAAAGTATTGCTCCATAGTACGTTTAAACATTATTTAAATTTAATACTATACGTTAAGTATATTCTCATATGAATTATAATAAAGGCGAAAATATCATTCGCCATAAAATACAAATTATCTCATAGACAAAACTACTTGACATACTCCAAGACAATAACAATTGTAAAACATTAAATTGAAACTATAGTAACTGTACTGTAACTATAGTACTGCAGTTGATTATTTCTTGCGTTTCCTTTGAAAAGTAACATCGGAGGCCCTTATTCATCTATCCATCCACTTACCCGTATAATATACTATATTCCTTACTTTATCATAACTCAGTTTGTAAAACTAGGAAGCACCAAAGAATATAACACAGTTATTCATGAAGGCCTATTCAAAAAAAACTCTTGCATGTTGTATGTATATGTTGTAGAGTATAAGGTATTTGTAGCATTAGTACAGGGTGAACGAAGTCGCGTTGGGCCGGCTTGTACAAAATATAAACGAATAACATATTAAAGAGATTGTTTTGAAGATGAGTATCCCACGTGATCAATTTCGGATGTAGTCACGATTCGGTAAATGTCGAATTCTTAAATATTCACCTATCAGATGCCCCGATACAGATACAACGTGACTGACTGTTCGTGAATCATGGTTTAATCGTGAATTTTCGAACAGATGTTCCTTACCTATTGAAAATCAGAATGGTGTTAAGAGAGGCTTTATTAGGAAGTAATTGGATATGATTATAGATTTATTCGATTTTCGTTACCTTAATTAATGCTTTTTAAACTATAATTTAGAGCATAATTATTTTAATAACATAGGAAATTATGTAAATGTTAAAAATGAGGATAAGAATGTTCGACTGTAAAGTTGTATTGTACACAGAATACACTTCATAACATTTTATAATCATAACTTATTTTAGAGTACAGCTGAAATGTAAGTGGCAACTTAATCAATGAAAATGTTACCTCATTCAAACAAACTGTAATTAACTTTCAGTATAATATTTTATGTTTACTTGAAAATGCACCCGTTGCGTCGTTCCATTCATACGTTTTTATTTATTTGTTGTTTAAGAAGCTACTTAAGTTCTGAGCCTAAAGAGCATGACCTCTTTGACAGTGATCTAGTTTTAAAGCTTTCTATTTTATAGACGAGAATAAACTATTTTGTATGATAATTTTGATTAATAACGAAATATGTGAATAAGAGTGATATAGCCCGATCTTTTAACTACTTTTATTCAAATAATTATAAAAAATATCACTTTCTGTACGACAAATTAAAAGCATCATAAAATAATACAACTTAAATCGTATTAGCAAAATTATTGTATGCAATTTGCTAATAATCTTTAGCTAGGAATAAATTTTATTCGTTATTTTTTATATTCTTGTAAACTAAACATTAATTTTGAATGTCACAATGTTTTGATATTAGCTTAAAGACTTATCAGCCAACCATTATATTATACATTGTGTTTCATATTTTGAATATTGAACAGACAATCCAAAAAATCACTATAAGTGTGCATTACAAGACAAAATTCGACCTAAAAATGAAAACAACTACTTACTATTTACTTAGAATGTATTATTTAAAACTACATTTATTGTATTAAAATTTCTTAATTGTAATAAAATTGTTGAGGCGGCCCTTCGAATCCATCGAAATTGTCATATTCTGGAAATTGTGCGGCGCCTTGCGGATATACTGAAATGAAAAATAAACAAATATAATGTTTATTTAAAAACAAAATTTCAACGTCAATAAAAACAAAAATAAGTATAGTAAATTATTATCTACTCATAAATTAATTATATCTACTCTTTTTCTTTCTGAGCTACAAAAGTAAAGCTCAAAATATTATTTTGTATTTATTTAAACTATTTTTATATTATAATGTAACAAACATTAAAAAATAGTACTTTAAAATATAATTATACTCTATTAATCTCTGGCAACCTTATCACATAAGTGCTGTCACTTACAGGCAACCTATTGGAGGCAAATTATATGGAGATAATTTTAATGTTAGAGCAAAAAGTTCACTTACTAAATGGTGTTGGAGAAGCATAGACAGGTTGTATTTGTTGTATTTGAGGTACTTGTGGTATCAGCTGTTCACGAAACTGTACAGGCACGGGCACAGGTTTCGTAACGTATTGCACCACAGGCTGTATGTGCTGGCGCTGTACTTGCGGTGGCGGGTGTACACTGGGCCCACTCTTCGACACGAGGGCATTGAACCCGTGCACCGGATCAGCTGTGTAGTCAACAGTTCGAATGGAACCGTCGGGCTCTACTAGAGAATATTGACCTGTAATACAGAAGTCAGAAGTCAGAAGCTTATTCAATTATTTACATCTATTAAGAAACATAAAATAATTTTGTTTTTACAATACGCTTAAGAAAGTCTCTTCTTAAATTACATAGCTAACGCTGTTTATCTCATTTTGAATTTTGATTTTACGCATAAACTACTAAGCCGATTTTAATTAAATTCACCAACAATAATATACACACAAGTCTTACTTACATGAGTACAAAATAATTAGAAAATTTCCGTAAACACACGACTGTATTTTAAGCGAGCGAAACCACTAGCCACGGCTAGTTAAACAGATGATTGATAAAGAAATATACTCTGCTACTGTCATAGATAAAAACATTAATCACTACAGCATGCTCACTAACAATGGCTCGTTTCATATTCGGTCATAGCACGTAGAAGACATCATTTTAAGTATTATGCATAATTATGTTTCACGAAGGGTATTACGTTACAATCGTTATTCATACATTGTTCAAACGTTTAATATGAATGAACAATTCCCATAGTAAAGTACTTATACGAACATATGAATATCATTGTCATACTATAATGTTATGTACTAGCTACGCCTCTCAATGTTACCCGCATTTATGGGTGTATTACACATAAACCTTCCATTGAATCGCTCTATCTGATAAAAAATGTCTAAAAACCGAGTGTGTTGTTTTAAATTATTTAAGCATACAGAAGAAAGCAACTTTGTTTTATACTATGTAACAATATGTAGGTAGAAACACGTAGGTATAGATCGCGTCACGGATGTTTAGCGCTGGACGAGAATAGCTGCGCATTCTACCTGAATCGCGCTCGTAATTGACGTATTGGTGCGAGAAAGACAACACGACTGGGACAACCAATCAACGCTCGCGCACCCGATGATCACGCGCCCCGCGCGCCGTGCCGTTCCCTCGATACCTTATTTTTGACTTCTGCGCAGGTTTCGTTCAGCGCTAAAGATTAGTGACGCTACTTATACTCCTGTTGCGATTTTTAACTTATTTTTGCAACGAATACTATTGTCAATAATGTATGTGTATCATACAAGGACTCCATGTTAACGCATTAATAACATCATATTGTTTTAAAAGTGTCAGCAATCTATTGTAGTATCAATATCTATATATTCGATATAATTTACTAAAATCGAGATAGTTATCCACTGACGAGTATAATTCGACAATGGCTATATTAAATCTAATAATACAAGTTGTGTTTTTATATAAAACATAAAATGATTGCATGACATTTTTATATCAACTTTAATACGTAAAGAAGCGAAGTAAACACAGTCAATTATATTATGTAAATGTTGATGACTCCTAACACTAATAAATTAAATAATTTGTCGAATAATTTATTTCTCATAATATTTGGAAATTTGTATGTATATGTACCTTTGACTACGTCGCCATCTCTCGACTCATGCTGTGATTTAACATCACCGGTAGAGTGGTCTGCTACTCCGTAGTTGAAAGCGTATTGGGGGCGTTCCTACAAATGTATTATATTAAATATTAAGAAATATATATAACTGTTTGCCTAAGGAAATCTATTTTTATTACAATACCTATGTATTGTAGGTACACGTAGCCTTCTTTTTGAATATATCTATCTGATAAAAAAACCACATGAAAATCGGTTCCGTAGTTTTAAAGATTTAAACATGCATAGAGATAGACGAAAGAAAGCGACTTTGTTTTATTGTATTTGTAAATATTAAAAGAAAATTATTAATTTAATTTTATCTGATATAAATATTTAACCCAAGTGATTTAATAAAACCATTATATCTTACGTAATAACTATTGTATCCCGGATCGAACGCTGCATTATATACGGGACTAATTTTCGGCGCACAGCTAACAAATCCAAACACTAGGACCAACAAAGCACTTGTTATTTGACACATCTTATTAAAAATCCAACTAAATAAGAAACGTCTTGTACAATCAAAACTTCTTCCCTGAATAATACAATGGACATCTTAGGCTCTTATATGAAGGCTTTGGGCTAGCCTTGGAGCACGCTAGGCGTCCGAAAATTAAGTTTTCTCTATGCACTGTTCAGGCTAATTGTGAAAAGTTTCACACGGCCCAATGGCTCGTCCAATGTAGATTAGATTACGACATTTTATGGGACTTTGTTTGGGTTCGTGAATAAAGGAATCACATGTAACACATGGTTTGAAATCTTTAACTACTAGACACCATAAGCTTGACCTTAAATTAATTTCGGTTATAAAATGATTGAGTGAAAAGAATTGTGGGATCAGAGTTTTTTCTATATATTTTGTTGCAAATTGAAGCGAACCTAGTATGTGGACCAAAAATTAAAATTTATTATTAAATTGACGATAAACAATGACAATACAACACTGAATGCGAAATATTAACTTTATTTTATTTATTCATACTTAGTTACATTACATAACAATATTAGATAGTCTTAACATATTCAATATTTTGTAAACTAAAAAGTAATTTCTTCCAGGCAAGCACAAAAAAGAAAAAAAGTACGAAAACTACCTATATATTTTAAATGGACGACGAAATGCAACTTTTCGAATGTAAATACATATAATTAAAATATATAATTATGTAGATCGTATGGTCTTACGTGTAAACGTATACACTATACATACATACAAATATTAATAGGTTTGCCGATTATTTTCCATATGAAATTATTTTTTACTAAGTATGAATTGCTGGCATAAGGAGGTACATTTTTAGCTTCAAATTAATCGGCCTCCATAATCCACCACTATGACTAGTAGATGACAAGGCCTACTATTGTTAACGAAGTACTTACTCCAATGTTGCATACAATAAAAAATAAACAAACCAAGGAAATATAATGAATGTTCCGACTCACATCGGTTCCGGAAAATTCTCTTAACGTCGTATTGTACTTACAGAGAAGAATTACTTACATACATAAAATACACTAAATATCGTCTCAATAAAATAAATATGTACTTAAGCAGTATGAGAGATATAGCGGAGTACAATTTTAAATATATTATAATACTTATTTTTAAGAGCTTAATTCTATTATAAATTCCGTTTATGTACATACTGAAAATATTGAAACATTATTATTATAATATACTATCTTAAATATAAGACATATCTAAGGATTCATAATTTTATAGTGAAATTTTAAAGCGGTAGTATATCGTTGAAAAACAAAAAAAAAATGAAAACATTTACTAAATACATAAAAAATAAATAAAATTCAATGTATGTTCTCCATTCAAAATACTTTTAAATCTATTTGCATACAAAGTACATCGGAAATCAGCAAGGTAATCTATCTCCCACAGTCTTCAATTTTACATTCAATTGATAATATTATTTTACAACGGTATGTAGACAGATTCTAAGAAGAAAATTTTATATTCTCCCAGTGTTAACCTGATAACAATTGACAATTAAAACCTTTCAATATCGGAATATCATTTATTCATAATAATTGTAATAGTTTATTACATGTAAAGTTCGAATTTAACATAGTTTCTGAAACAATACATATTTTTATCTTTATTTTTTTTTAACACAATGCATACATTATACTAATATTAGATTTTTATCATTTTAAAACGTGCCAATTGGTTTACCTAATTCTTTATTTAGATCTGTTAAGAAATCCATCAATGAAATTATCTCACTTTATCGAGTTAATTTAAAATATAATTAATAAGAATTATAACAATTAATAGTGATATGGAAATTTGGAGAGTTTTGCTACTATCCTCAGGGTCAGGTAGCCAGGGCCCGCACTGTCGATAACCAACCTCAAACGAATAATTATGCTGGTAGCAGGGAGTATGAGGCGGTCGTCCTATCAAAGGAACTCGATTTCGCCAGCAAGCGAGACGGCTTGCTGAACCCCGCAAGTTGTCATCATTTGGCATCTCTACGAACTGGTTATGAAGAGTATTATTTAAAGGCTTTCCATTAAACGGACAATGCTTCGAAATAGCGATTAGAACTATATTAGTGCGAGGCACTTCAGTCGCAACCAGTGGCCATTGGCATAACTTTGCTGGGCGATTCAACGCTTCTTTTGCCTTTTTGTTCTTCTGTAACTCATACATTGGTCTGGTTCTATCACAAGCTGTAAATCTTGTTCTATTGATAACAACGAGTTCGTCAAATAAGCGCTCGTATTTTTCTCTCTCGTAATCTTTTCGTAATCTTCGACGACGCTTTTGTTTTTCAAATTCAGTATCACAATTTACTTCACCGTTATCAACAAGTAAAATCAAAATAGTCACAAGCTCTTTAAAAGATGACACTATATACGTCACGGTGTTCCATACCGATATAATTAAGGAAGACAACCTGGGTGCGGCTGCGAACACATTTTCAAATTGAGGAGGAAAGCAAACACCTTGATAGTCATGAACCCAACGCACTTTGAAAACACTCGCATTTAGCAAAGCTTTCATTGCTATGGGATGTTCATTCGCAAGATGCTTATTCATGGTATCATCTTCAGTTTGGTCAGCAATGATCCATCCTTCGTCATCTATTAAAACACATGTCCAATTTTTCCCATCACAACGCGGTTCACATTTTGACTCGTCATCTAATGAACAAGGGAAGTTAGTTATAGATTCGAGTAAATCGTCTAAATGCTTCGGATAAAAATGATATCCTGCTACGCCAATTATGCCCTGTTTCGTAGGATGACTTAGAGTTCTAGCAGCAGTTAACCATTGCCAACGCTCGCCCAAAGGATTAAGAGTAGCTTCTGTATTCCTGAGAATTTGTATGGGCGGAATGGATGCATGTATAATTAGTGTATCGGGTTGGGCGCTTGCTCGACGATACCATGCCTCAGAAGGTCCTAATGGCCAAACATAACCTTCAGGTGGATCGGCATGAGCACTAGTAGCATGATATAATTGCCAACGAGTTAATCCATTCTCAGTTGCAAAAAATGCCGTATTTGATCCCAAAAGACAAGCAGAGCATTCCCGTTCCGTATCTGGATCTTCGTGTTCAAGTGCCCACTGCTTAGTTGCTACAGCCTCCTTACTTAATCTGGTCATGAGATCTTCATTGCACTGATATGTCTTTTCTAGCAGTGTTGGAGGTATGGGAGAAAACAAATGTTTTAATTTATTCATCGCAAAATTTGGTTCATCGCGACGACGTCTAAGAAAATGAAGCAGTTCTAATTCACGCGAATCAAAATGTGGGTCAATGTGTCTACAATATAACCATTCTGGATGAATGGAAAAATCGGTTCTCGATAGTGCGTTTAAGGCTTCTTCACCTAAATCTCGAGTAAAAGATCCATCCGGTACTGCGTGCAGTAAGTTGTATTTAGGTAAAGATACTACAAGCGTATAGTGGTTGTGAATTCTCCGCCAATAGTAATCTTTCATTTCTAAAATAACTCTCATTCCACCCTCATAAATACTTTTAGAGTAGAAAGTTTTAAATCCTTTTGGTTCATCAATAACTATGGCTTTACGAAAATCAAGCCATTCTTGTGGATAGTCTCTTGGAGCGTGATCAATTCCTGGTTGTTCAACATCTAAAAAATCAACTGTTCGGTGACCTGGCCTCAATATATCACCATCAAAAACAGGTTTTGTGTTATTATGCAAAACAATATTTCCCCTATGGTCTAGGATAAATATTGATCCTCCCGCCCCAATAAGATGATACGGTAGTAAAAGTTTTAAATGATCTAGAGGAATATCGACACCAGCTACGCCTAAAAGCCTATTAACGGGATATGTCCTTGTTGAATTTCTTTGCTTCTCTTCATCCAATTTTATTGTTATATTTTCTAAAGTAGTACTTTCAAAGATAGGAACAGAAACGCTTATTTGTAATCGATAATTAATATCTTCAGTCTCAGAATATAGTCCATATTTCTCCAATGTATTCATGCGCTCATAATCTTTGAATGCATTTTTTAGAAAATTTTCTTTATTTCGTCTTAGTTCCATGTACCGATATCTTTGTTCAGTATTTTCTTTCTCTATCCAATAAAATTCACCGCGTCTTGGATCTTCAACATGCGCATAGACATCACTAAAAACTCTTACTCGATCTTTTCGTTGGCCAACTAAGGGACGTTCAAGAACGCGCAACACTCGTAATACTTGTTCTGTTACATCATAATCTGTTAATAATTCTGCGAAGTGACCATCACGTTCACAACTTAATTCATTAGCGTATAAACGTGTATTATCTCGCAAACCATATATATCATGAAGCCACATTACAAAGAGTCTTATTTTACCTTCAGGATCTAATCGCTTCATCAAAGTTGTGTAATTGACACATAAGCTGTCTGTTAATAGAATAATAGCTTGTTGACATGATGGAGGGCGATCTAATTTCTCCTGCTTTTTAAGCAAATGCACAGAATAGGTTAAAACCTGTTCAAATAGAGTTTCATTTTTCAATTTTTTTGGCATAAGAGTTGCCATAATAGCCGCTGAATTAACGTAGTTAGCTGGAACAAGTTTATCATTGAAGCAGTGTATAGGAGAGTCTATTTCAACATTGAATCTGAATACATTAACTTGATCATCATCCGTTAGAGCATTTAACAAAGTTCCTATAAAATGTCGTGCGGTTACTTTATTTGACGAATTATGCATGGATCCAGAATTATCAAGTAAAATAACAATATCGCGAGGAGCACCACTTGCACTTACGTACCATGGCCTCAGACGACAGTCATAAACATCTTCTGCTTCCACGTTTAGGTTGTATAAACTTTGCCACAACGCCGCCGGATAATGTCTTAAAAATCCTTTAGCACTACACATATACTGAAAATCTGTTGTTGCATCATTTGCATAATTTTCTCTGAAGACAGATAATAGCCCCTCGGACCAATACAAATGTTGCATCACTTGAGATTCACACGCAAATACTTCAGGCACAACATGGACACTAGTCGCCTCTAGCGAAATCTCAGCGTTAAAATGAAAACTTTTATGTAATTTTATTTTGTTAAGACTCTTACAGTTGGATGGCAATTCCCAAACGCTTTCTGTTGGTTCGAATTTTTTTAACAAATTCAAGTCAATGCTGTCATCAAAAGTATAATTTGACGGTGCATTAATTTTGTTGCTTAGAATGTCATGAGCGAGCTCTTCTGCTCGACGCATTATATTTTCTGCTGCTTTGCCTCTCCTTTCTAACACTTCTTCCAAATTCTTACTAGCTTTTTCCAAAATAGCAGAGCCATTTCTCTTTTCTATCTTAAAATCAGCGAAGCTTTTTGATATAACTTCTCTGCGCACGACCTTTTTTTCTATCTCAAACAAACGGTCATGTATTTCGTTTGCCCATTCATTTATTTGTTCTCGAGTTATAGTTTTCAACTTATCCGGAGCTTTCTTCACTACCGTGGATTTCACTTTAATCTTTGTTACATTAGCAATATTCAAAGGAGTACTTTTGATTTTACTTTTATTCACTAGTATGTGGTATTGGTGTTCTTCTATCGACTTTCGGAGTGTATCAACGTTTGTTTTGTTTGAAGAGAGTTTCGCCGTTACTAGAGTTAAGAAGCACATAGCAGATAAGAACTTGAGTCTCATGTTGATATTTGTGAGGAATTTTTAATAAGTACTGTGTAAGATAAGCGCCTGATCGCTACGCAAAGTAACACTGACACTGCGAAGTTTGCTCTGAAGGTGGCGAGGCGCAGCGTAGGCTCCGAACTGTCTGGTCCCACTGCGCTAGTCTGAACAAATCACATGGCAACGTGCCCTGAAATTTCGGTATTGCGTATTATTATATAATACATGATTAAATTACAAGTGATATTATTTATTACCTAAAAATAGAAACTGTAATACATACAAGTACTATATAAGAAAAAAATTAATTCTTTAATGTTTAAATGGCAGAATTTCTAAGCTAAAATAACTTATATGGTATGTATACCATTAACAAATATTAGTGCAATATATTGACCTTTATAAAAAGCTTTTTTTTTCGAGTAAATTTACTAGAAATCAACTTGTATAAGAAAGTAAGCGCCATCTACTGTAACTTAGCTGACTGTGACTGTGTGACTCAAACACAGACTGGTGAGTATTTAATAGTTCTATACATTTTCATAGATGTCGTATTGTTGCATTTATAAAGCAAATAAGTTTTATGCAAGTATTAACTTATAAACAGCATCCAACTTTAAAAGCAAAAAAAGCGTTAAGAATTTATATATAATTCCTTTTACAAAATAATAAGAGCTAAGCTCAATAGCAAAAAATAAGGCTACTTACAAGAAAAACACATTTTATTATTACTAATTTTTAATTACAACAATAAAATCTTAAACAATAAAAAACAAACAACTCCTTACAAAATAACACATTTACAACCTACTCAGGTACTTTGTAAGTATTTCATAGAAAAATCCACAATTGAAAAATAAATAAATGGTCGCAACTTGAGATCTAACATCTAAATACTAACTGTTTTATTTGTAACAAATCGAAACGTTTTATTTTAATTAATCATAGTTATTAGAATTCCAATTATACTCAAGTTATTTAACAATTCGGATTAATTTAATATTGTGCAACGTTTTAATTGCGAGTAGTTTTTTCTTAAAAACGTCTATTTCAAGCAAAGATTTTTAATGACGATCTCATATTGGCTAAGAAAAGCTATAGTTAATCTATAAGGTAAAGTATATGTCTAATGTTGAAAATGTGCTTCATGAGGAGAGATGGGGGCAGTTCTATGAACGACGGCGTTGAACCCATTGTGTTTGTCGGCGGTGTAGTCCACAGTACGGATGGAACCGTCAGGCTCAACCACTGTGTACTGACCTGGAAAGAGAACACGAAATACATTATAGACCTTCTTTATTACACTACGTTAAAAATATTACAGACTAGACGTGCCCTGCGATTTTTTCCCGGGATATAAAGTACCCTATGAGTTAATGCATCCCGAATTACAACCCAAGTCTATCCTTATCCATCATAATATTTAATTTCAGTTATAATATAATAACCATTATTAAAGATTAAACACAAGAGTAGAAGCATTCAGAGTACATACGTAGAAGGTATTTTATATCGTTAAAATTCTAGGTTATTTAAACTGTCTGTACATGATATTATTTTTATCTATATTAGAAAGAATAGGCTAAATACATATAACACTAAAAATATAAAAAGTAAAATAACGTTATCTGTAAGAGTGATTTTTATTTGCCCGGAACCAATTTGGAAGAACAAATATGTTGCTTATGTAATGACTAGGAAACAGCCAACAAAATTACAGCTTATTCTACGATAATTATGCAAGTGAATGTTACGGTACATTTGCAATTTAGTCGTGTGACAAAGATTACAAGTAAGAACGCTTCAGTTTTCAACGAAATGTTCTTGATTTTTATAATACGAATAATATAAAATGGTTACAGTATTTACATTGAAATCCAGAACCTATTACGTTATAATTTTAAAGCATTTCTGAATCACCTAAGTATGTTTTTGTCTACTTTTGTAAAGGTATTAAGATGTAAAGAACTGTCATTGCTGTTTCAGCTTGGCTAGTTTTTATTGTGTGATCATTTATTGAATACTAAAGATTACAAACCAATAAAACAATTTAAATGATTTCGTGCAATTTAAAAGAAAAAAATATTGATTGTCTTTGAACAAATGCATACCATTTATATCATTTAAACGCGATGAAAATATAATAAAAGCGAAGAAAGCATTTAAATGCAGATAGACTTGTTAAATGAACTTCTGATAGATATTTAATAGCTCAAGAAACATAGAAAATATTGACGTAAAAACACAAAATGACTGTTGCGAGTAATTATTTCTTCAATTTGCGTTTATTTCACGTGACCACGACCTATAGCTTTATCTAATATCCTCTATAATATTATAAAAATGAATATCCAATTATGTTGGTAAGTTCATAGCTCAATATCAGTTGTACCTATTTCGATAATAATTAGAATATTTCTTAAAGTACGAGGATGGTTTTTAAGCAATGAAAAAAATGGTAGGTCCTATAGGATAAAAGATAGGATAGGTACAGCGTGAACAAAGTCGCCGAGGGCTCGTGAATATTACTTATTATAAATGTGGAAGTTTGTGAGAATGTATGTTTGTAATTCCTTCACGCAAAAACGGCTAGACCGATTTAGTTGAAATTTGGTGTATAGATAGCTGATACTCTACATTGCATCCCAGTATTGTTCCGGGAACAACGCGGGGCACTACTAGTTAAAAGTATTTACAAAACCCTTTCAATCTGTCCAATATCTGTCCGTCAAATATTTTTTCTGTCTTTTTGTGTAATGTAAGCTAAACAATTGTTTTGTAAACATAGCATGATAATAAACATAAAACAAATAATTACCTTTAACAACATCACCATCGCGACTCTCGTGATGCGTCTTGATGTCACCGGTGTGGAAATCGTTGACGCCATATTTGAACACATATTTGGGATATGCCTGGAAAAATAACAAACAAGTCTTATGAGTCTCTTAGGCTTAGATGGGACTGTATCTATACTGACTTTGTGCTTTTAAAATCTGCCACACTATTTTACCCAGAAATCGTATTATTTATTAAATCTAAAGCGTCTCCAGACAAAAAGGAAAACCAAAAATAATGGCGTATTTCAGGGAGGATGTAACTGAAATTTTCTTCAGTATACTGATCACAAAACGACTCTAATATATACTAGAAATAGACTTTAATACAAATATTAAGAATAATCCTTAATTATTAATCTTAATCAATCTAATAATAGTATCACGCATCATTTATTACAACATTTTAGTATAAAATAATTATAGCTAAATATTAACGTTTAAGAACAAATACAATACTATTCACAGTCGTACAATTAACGAATAATATGTATATAGATTAAAATTATACTTGTAAAGTTTAAAACAATTATGTTACGAACAGTGGCTTCTTTATTCTCAAATAATTACATACTGTACAGATTAATGATCGACCAGATTAAACGATTAAGTATCAATAACACATCGGTAATATGTTTAACATTCACGCAGTTTATAT
The DNA here is from genome assembly GCA_018238005.1 of Eurema mandarina. Lineage (NCBI taxonomy): Eukaryota > Metazoa > Arthropoda > Insecta > Lepidoptera > Pieridae > Eurema > Eurema mandarina. The sequence continues at coordinate 26,385 of DWAJ01000863.1, forward strand.
CGGTTCGTAATTGGTGGAACTTAAAATGTACCTATTGTTGAATTACTATTCGAGTTTAAAGACATAATTAATCCTCATTAAATTTATTACGATCATGACCAGCCCATACTTCAGCATAATCTGATTATATTAAGAAATTCTCCTTGACTTTATAGCACAAAATAGGTATTAGTATTTTTGTACAAAGTTAAGTAGAATGAAGTCAAAGAGAAGAAATTTAATATTAATCAATTCGATGTGAACTTTAATTAATATTTTTTCAGACAATCATATACCGCATACATACCATACAGGTATGAAAATTAGAAAAGGAAATTTATTTATCAATTTGTGCAATTCTATCCAAAGGTATTGACAATATTTTACGATACGAATGGGTCAACGATATAGAGGAATAGTGACTAGAACATTTGTGCTCTTCTATGTAAAGTTACTTATTACAGTAAATACTCTTAATTTAAACATAACGTCATGACTCAAGTTCCACCATTTATTTAGTAAACACAAGTGACACAAATATGCTATAATTAATTATTGAGATTGTATATTTGTCACCCTATGAATTTTCTGAATTGATTTTGAAATTAAATTGTATCAATAGTAAACCATATTTTTAAATATCATAAGCATGCATATTATGTTAATCCTAAACTTATAAAAAGGTGGTGTTACCCAGGTGAAATCGCGGGATACTTAGTCATAAGTAGTTTTTATGATGTTATTGACTGTTTTTCACATGATTGAACTGTAAACAGAATAGTGGGAACCATCAAGGTCATTGCCTACCGAATGAACATTTTAATTTACAAGAAACAAAAGCCATTCAGAGTTCAGATATAGAAGAAATATTTATGATGAAACTGAGGTTTTATTGAGAATTT
>DWAJ01000864.1:0-27246 GCA_018238005.1 Eurema mandarina
CTTCGTCCCCGTTGATTTGTTTTGTCCATTATATCTTCGCTCCTATTAGTCGCAGCGTGATGGTCTGTAGCCTAAAGCCTTCCTCGATAAATTGTCTATTCAATAAAAAAAGAAGTTTTCAATTCGAACCAGTAGTTCCTGAGATTAGCGCGTTCAAACAAACAAACTCTTCAGCTTTATATATTATATTATATATTATAATATTATATTATATATTATATTATTTAATAAAGGACAGTATGGAAGTATGGATGATCGTCTTCAAAATAAAAATGCATAATTCTTGGAATAATAAAAAACAATTAGCACCTTGACGTAATTCTGAAGGTATTTCTTATAATTATAATATCAAGTTCATTAAGATTTTTACAAGTCATGTTGATCATAATAAACGTTATATTATGATTCCACAATAAATCAGTTCGGTTTTATTTTTAATAAACTTAAATATTCATAAGAATTAATTAAAATCTCGATTGTTGATTATTTTTAATTCTTCTTCTTAACTACTGACAACCAATAAATAATTTTTGAAAGAATTTCGTTTGCAGACTTATTACTATAATTATAGCCTTTTCAATGTTTATTGATATTCAAACATTACTATAATATAATATAACTAGCTGTGTCCCGCGGTTTTACCCGCGTAATTCCCGTTTCCGGGGCAAAACCGGGATGTAAGCTATCCTATCTTTTAAGTTGGATCAAACTGCACATGGTGTGAAAATTTTATTATAATCGGTTAAGTGGTTTAGGAGTCCATTGAGGACAAACATTGTGACACGAGATTTATATATATTAAGATGTTTGTTTCAGTAATGGTGTATAGGTGACTCTAGGAAGATGGCAGGTCAGCTCCGGCTGCTGCTATGGAAAGACTACCTCTTGAGGAAGAGGAGACCGGTAAGTCATAATATATACCAGGATACTGAAATGCTATTCAATTTAAAGTACAACCGAAACCAGTCTGATCTAGTCCACAGCGCCATCTAGTCCCACGCTAAACAAAGCTTGTGTTATGGCAACTAGATAACGGGTAAATTACATATTTTGTTAACACATACATACAAGATATAGCAACACCCAGTCCCCAGAAAAATACAAAAATATTTTTCTTGTGGAAGGATCGAACTTCGCGTAGAAAGCAGTTGTGCTACCACTGCGCCAAGCGGTCGTCAAATTTGTTTCGTGTACTCACACATTTTCCTAGTTTTTCAATTATAGCACTAGAGTGCATTATGCTTGACGTTGAATGTTTCACCTACAGCAACGCTTCGCACAATCAAGCGTTCTCGAACTAAATCTATTTAGCGTTCCAATTAGCTTCACTATAAATCGGAATTGTGCGCCACTAAGTCGCACTATGCTCTGTAATTGGAAAACTTAGTATATAATTTAATTATTTGCAGATAACCATAGCCGGTGTCTTCTGGGCTGTGTGTGTGATCGCCAGCATCAGTATCGTTCGGTTTAACATCGACAATGAGGATTTTCCCACGTGTAAGTTAACATTCTTAGTAACACTTAAGGTTTGAAGTTAAGTTCACCATCACGAAGCAAAATTCTACTATTTATTCATTTTTTTAATAAAATCCTTGATATGAAAAAAAAAATCGTAGCATTATCCGAGATGATATGGTTTTGAGGTATCGACAATTTGCTTCAGATCTGTAAATAGATTTAAATTAATGTTTTTGAAGTAATTGTGTTTTTTGGTGTTGTTTCCGACTCTGTGTCAACACCGGAAAAATCGTGTTTCATTACTTAATCTAAAATACTTCCTGCGCATAATCTACAAGCATACAAAACTTTAAATCCTTTTAATAGCGTTTGGCTGGTATTACAAACATATAGGTACCTTCACAACTAGATGCTTACAAATTCTTGCTTAAAACTATAAATAGAATTTCCATAATCCATGAAACTGATAACGTTAGAAACAATTTAGAAAACGTGTAACATTTCCAGGTCAGTTCGCAGCCCGAGCTCTGCCCAGCGCCGGCATCCTCACCTTCCTACAGTCATATATTTGTAACGTGAACAATGAGTGCTCCGCAATGGACCAGTTCCAGGAGATTCCCACCTATGAGAAGTCCAGGTAAGATCGGTAAAACTGCTGAAGATGTATCTGTATGATATACATATATGTATGATAATGTATCTAAGCTATAATGTATCAAGTAGATCTATCATAATAAGCAGTCAACTAAAAGAAAATTTCGTCATAAAAACACAGTTATCTTATATAAGTTTGTTGATCTAGAAAATTGTTATCTGCGCTTAATATTTTTAGTGTGTTACTTTACTTGTTTTTGGACAGAACCTTAAATAATAATATTTCTATGCTAATAGGGAATTTTATTCAAATTTTGGGAGACAGAATTTTAAAGACAAGCTATCTTATACTAAGTAGTAATTCACTAAAGTTGACGGATGTAAAGTCTTTCCAAAATTGTTTCCAGAAGAAGACCAAATAGGCCTATTATTGTATGACATTTCTCTTCCCTCAGACTGACACAACTTCGGCGACAAATGGCGCCTCTGATATCCAATGCCAGCGTCATGGACATGGCGGGCTCCATCCCTGACGCACTCAAATTGGTCTCCACACTGGCCGACGTGGCTGACGACCAAGAGTTTCTACATATAGCTCGTATGTAAACCTTAAATTGACCAGGTTTTGTAATGAATATAATAAAAAGAAATTGCAAGATAGGCCTCTCATGTTATACTGCTCTCATCTCTGGGCTGGAGTACCCTAGTACCAACTTATTCCCTTTATCTGTATCCAATATCGAGGAATTCGAATAGTTGAAGATACGGCTCTTAGTTTAATACGCTAACCCTGCGTGCACTTTTTGAGTTTTCTGCCGTTAACTTCCGTGAGGACTGCTCTAAGAAACTTAAAATTAAACAATATTTTACGTTATTATTTACGATATTTCATTAATAATTCTGCTATTTGGAACAAAAGGGAACCAACAAAGCAAAAATCATCAAAATGAATAATGCCATTCGTAACATATTAGCAGTGTAAATAATAATAGCTTCTTAAACAGAAAATGGACTCAACGCGAGAGAGTTATTCAATAACCCAAATCGGGTAAGACGATACCTGTCTGATCACCTGGATCTGTCTGAAGATGTAGCTGATAGCGTACTGTCTGCGCAAATTGGACTGGGAGCGGTAAGAATACATATAAACACATATACAACTAGCTCTTCCCCGCGGTTTTACCCACGTAGTCCCGGTTCCCGGGACAATACCGGAATGTAAAATATCCTATGTGTTAATCCAGAGTATAACCTATCTAAATACCTACTTTCAACTAAATCGGTCCATCCGTTTTTATGTGAAAGAATAACAAACAAACATACATTTTCAAAAACTTTTACATTTATAATATAACTAAGATATATAATTTGTATATCAGGTTCTTAGAACTAATAAAGAGGTTTTTCAGCTGCGATCAGATAAAATAAACATTCCAAAAGTAATTCACCTTTTAATTATGTTTTCGGAGTAGTCAAAATTTCAAAATGTCAACCGAACTTAGTATTTGTCGCTGATAAAAAATTATATGATATGTTAAAAGAATTGTTTTTATTGATTTAGCAGTTACACGATAAACTCACACACGTAAACGTACTAACGAACTAATAATTTTATAGAGCGTTAATTAATTTCAGATGATGAATCTTAATATAAGTAGATGCAATGTTACTTCTATGGGAATGTTAATAAAAATTAAAAATGAAGACCATTTAAGAATATTTGTTGAGAGTCTATGTTCTTTATCGAAAGATGACATACAGACAACACTAAAGGAATTGTTGCCTGAAATCAATATTGGAAAATACATTATGATGGTAAGTGTTTTGTAACAGTTCATTTAACTAGGTCTGTGGTATTGTCAGTTAGAAATTTACTAAGTTAGTTTTTGACAAGGTTTTGCTATTTAAAGTCTATTTAAAGTGTTGCTATGTATCAATAATATCAAATATTTGTTTAACCTTTATAGTATATGGATAGTTGTATTAAAAGTAACACTATTCTATATTTTAAGACTGAGTCAATGCAGCATTTGACAAAAATGCCTTAATTTTAAAACATACAGAAAATTTTATATAGTCATTTCAGTATTTTAGACATATTATTAAAACAATCACACACACATAGTTTTCAATTACACATTATGCTATAGTTATTTAATGAATTACTTTAACGGAATCATATTAAAAATATTTAAAATGCCAGGCAGGTAATATGTATCACAAGTTGTCTGGCGACAACCGCCTAATGGAGCTAGGGGCGATGACTAGAGCGGCGCTGAGAATGCTCTCTATGCGAAGTTTTCTACCACCAGAAGTTAACGGGATCGTGTCTGGAGATGATGGGGACTTCAGTTATGTACATTTATCCATGTAAGTGTAGAAATATTATTCAAGTTTACAGGTATACAAGGAAACGTTCATATAAGGTGCCAGCAAAATACACTAATGCCCTCGCTTTTAATAAATAATTATTTTTCCCCTAAGTATGTTTATATAAATGTTGAGCTATTCTGGTCCATCATATTAGAAGATTTCTGTACTCCCAGACAAAAATTTGACGACAAATTTTGGTAATTTGGTGATGTCAATATTGGGTTTTAAGTTACTATATCATAGTAACTTTGTTCTTTCCTAATTTTGTAATTATTCTTTCTTAAAAACATATTCGGGAAACTCGGAGCCTTACAAATGCCAAGGACCAAATAACCTTTTTTACTCATAGCAACCATTATTCTATTCAATTACTGGCCAAAAGTTGAAAATTAAATTTTAGATAGTCAGTATTAGAAATACATAAACTCTCGACAAAACGCAAGCAAACTGAGCTAGCAACACTCCTATCACATCTTACAAACGACCTGATGACCTTGAAGGCCTGAACCGATTACCACCAAACATAGCTAAAAACACATAAGAATCGGATCATTCGTTTGGGAGCTACGTTGCCTCAGGCAGACACACTCTGACACACTGACAGACAGGTCAAACTTTTAGCACCCCGTCTTTCATCGGGGGTTAAAAACATATCTTATGTTTCAGGATCGACAAATTCATGAACCTATTCAAACCAACGTTTGGAGATACTCCATCATATAAAACCTTAAAAGATGTATCTGACGCTTTTATTACTGGAGTTAAATATTTAAATAGAGTACTTAGACAAGATGAAGAAGATGGAAGAGCTGACAATAAAATAGGTGGAAAATTTAATAGAATGACAAATGTTTTAAATAATGCCTTAGAAGTTACTCCTGATGTTAGCAGTGCTATAGATCCTTACAGCGTGTGAGTATAATATCTTATTATGTACTAGTCGCGCCCTGTGGTTTTACTCGTTTTATATTATGAATCACTAGATCTGATAAAAAAGCATGAAAATCGGTTTCGTAGTTTTATAGATTTAAGCATACATAGATGCAAGAAAGCGACTTTGTTACTATGTAATGATTTTATACATGATATTAATGTTTGGCAAATGATTAAAATTGAAGACTCACGGACAAATACTCATAAGGAACAACTCAACTTAAATTTAAGCACGCCTTACGGCTCGTAATTTTGATAGAATTGTATGACGAACTGTCAAATCGGGCCGGTTTAAGTTGTACTTAAATTTAAGTTGCGTTTCATTCTGGCAAAAGATATCTATTCAAAAACTAGGGTAGTTTGTTAAATAAGAAATATTAATCAAAATAATTTTGCTTTAAGATTTGTTAATGTTAAAGATTAATCTAAACTAACAAAACTATTGATCCATTAATCTCTACCTTTCCAGAATAACACGAATAACAAGTTTCATCCTAAAATTCTTGCCGAAAGGACAAAATCACGACGTATTGTTCTATTCTACACTCTTATCAAAACTCATACAAGTCACTGATAAGATGATCAGAATCAACATGAATGTAGACCAGTTGGTCCACGATGTATCCTTGAGGAACCCCAAGGGTGTTAAAGTGTTAAAGGAATTACCTTTAGATGTTATAGCTAAAGGATTGGAAGGTCTAGCTGACCCTGAGAGAGCTCAAGTGTGTATTAAATTGTTTTATCTGTTTCAAATGTTGTTTTTGGTTAAAAGAATCGCTGGATTGTACTAAAAGCTTAAGAAACAGTTCTTTTGATATATAGATTCTGGAAATATCAAACATGTATATTAATAACATAAAGATTTTACTTTACTTAAACTTTAAGTTTGACTATTTATTTGTACTTAAATAAATGTCCCTGATTTGTAATAAGAACTAAAAATAACTCCCAACGGGCTTAAAATACAACCATTAAGAAAGTTCGAATATTATGTTTGCTTAAACAATGATTTCTGTTATGTTCCATTTTTAATACATATGATCATTTTACATTAAACGTCCTAAAGAAAGTTATCATACAAAACAATTGCTAATTTCTTTAATTTCAGATAATAACCTCTCATCTAGAAAGGCCGGGTCAATCTTTCTGTGATATAAATCGTATAATGAAATATTTTATTGTTTCTAAGCAAGAAGCTATTGTTTTAAAATCTCAACTTTGTACTGACGCGTGGAAGGAGTATATGAAGGACATGATTACTTCGTTTGGGACTTATGAAGCTAAAGATAAGGTGAGTTTCTTAATTCTAGATTAAAACCTTAAACATTAATTCTAGATTCTCTAGAACGATAGATTCTCAAAAAAAGATATAGTAAATCGAGTTTAAGACAAAATCCAATTTTTTCCAAGTAACTCAGGTCATTTTTGGACCCCTTAAACTTATTAATGAATTAAATATATAGTTTACTTAGAAAATAAGGAACTTTACCTTCTTAGAAAAGACTTGATAAAACTAACAAAAATCTCAAGTAGATAATGAAATAATTTAGTTTAACATTGAAAATACATGAAATAAGAATAGACAATTAAAAAAGGAGCCGATGATAGCATTAATCAAGTTAATTTCATAAGCAAACAATTTATTAAGGCGATTCTAATACTGAACTAAAACTCAAGACGGCAATTAAACTTATTTAAAGACAGTTACTTAAATTTCTAGTTATTTGTTTCCAGATAAACGAAATAGCTTCACTCTTCATACAAGAAGCACTGGGCGGTGATGTATCTTCACAGCTTTATACGATTGACAAAGATTTTGAAATTTTGAAAAACTTCACCGATCTAATAGCAAAAATGGACGATGTCACTAAACCTGATTTAAATTGGAATGACATATTTGACCCGAAAAAGGATGCTAAGTTTTTAAAAGTCGTCAAAGAAAGGGAAGGTCTTGGAAAACTTATACTGTAAGATATAGTCGTATTTTTCGATCGATTTTTAATATCTAAAGACATAACACTTAATTTTAAATTGGTATGAAAATGAATAGGGTATAATAAAAATATTTTTGGGGAAACTACTGACCAAAGATTAACCAAAGCCCCAATGGCCAAATACTCATACGCTAATCAAATTTAAGTACGCCTCATGTCTATTAAATGTGACAGATTTGTATAACGAACTATCAAATCGGACCGCTTTGAGTTGTACTTAAATTTAATTAACGTTTCAGTATTCCGGCATCAGACACTGAGTGATTTTTTTTAGGAATTCTTAAAAACTTATGCCTTTCCAAAATTTTTCTTCGAAAATTTTCAACAACCCAACCAAACCACAAACTTTCATTCATTACCAACAATATTATCGTAAGTTTAAACAGCAATTAACATACAGTTTTTCCCAAAATTTTCAGCCTAACAGTCCACGGGGCATTAGCGAAGGAAGTGGTGAAACAAAATCCTCTTCTAGAATACAAAATAAGTCCTTTTCTCAAAGACACGGCGATCATAGCAGAAGCTATTAAAGATCAACTAAACTTATCATCCAAAGAGCTAGCTGAAAGAACCAAAAAATTGTACCCGGACTTACTGAAAATGATTGCTCTGACTGCTCTTGATGAGGCAAAGGTTTGGTGACTTTCCTTTTATTGTTAAGAAGTATCTGGTTGTATATTATTTAATTTTAATAAAATTGGTCATTTTTGCTCATACAAAATACTAGGACAAAGTATATAACAAAGTCGCTTTCTTCTGTTTGTCCCTATGTATGCTGAAATCTTTATACCTACCCAACCGATTTTCATGCGATTTCAAGACGAAGGTTTATATTTATGTGTATACAATTAAAAGTGGGTAAATCCACGAGGCGCAGCTAGTATTAAATACATACAATACAAGTACCTTAAATTATTGAATACAGTTTTTTATACGAAAAAAAGATACCAGTAAATATTATGTTCAACATAGAAGAAAATGAATTAATAACCTATGTTATTTTATTGAATTTACATTCTCCCTTACAGACATACAAATCACTATCGACACCAAGTAGTACAATTTTCTGTAATGGCGCCCGAAATGCCTCAGAGTATATAAACTTAGCTCCAGAAACAGATGCTGAAAATTTCGTCGATACATATTGTGCTGTGTCAGCAGAAATTGATGATGGACTTCGCGCTGATTCTATTTTGTCTAAAGCTGTAAGTAGATGTGTTATTTTTAAAATGGGAAATTCAAAATGAGCTTTTATTATACTAGCTGACCCGTGCCCACTTCGTTGTGCATAATTTTAACAATGCTTTTCTTATATAGCCTATGATACTTAGCAATTAAAAAATAATGTGGCTTTCTATTGGTGAAAGAAATTTTAAAAATCGGTTCAGTAGATCCCGAGATTACCCCCTACAATTTAACAAAACACACAAACTTTATTTCTTGATAATATTAGTATAGATGATTGGTATAGAATGGAATTTAAACTTTGTGTAAATCAAATGTGTTAATACGACAACGTCTAAATACTCTTTTGATATTGAAACCTTTGGACATTTTGTACACTCTTAAATTTAAGATTAATGAAGCCATAACTAAAAGTATGAGAAGTTTAAATTCCTAATATTAGAGATACCCATATTTCTTCCAAAATTATATTTTTATTATTAAAATAGTATTCTTAAGTCCTAATGAGTTTTTTTTATATCGAAAATAAGGAAACTGATTTTCAATGGGTATTCTATTTAACATAGCTAGACAATTATAAAAACAGAACACTACTCTAAAGAAATAAAAATTTTAGATACAAAAAATAACAAACGCAAGTCACAATATATTAGAAGAAGTGCCATGGACGAAGTTGATAACGGACTTAAAACAACTATACATGATAATAGAGAAACACTACCCATATGTCCTCGAGTTTCGGAAGTACGGAATGGACAGACAGACAAAAGAGCACATAGCTGCTTTATTTGAAGAGGCTAACGATTTCTGGTTCAGCTTCAGAAGTCTGAAGAGGGTGCTGTTGTTGAGGTTGGTGAAAAAGTTTAGTTTAATAATGATGTTAGTTAAAGTCTTATCTTAGGTCAAGGTGATGATGATGATAATGATGATGAAGGAGTTGGTTAGATTTTTTACATATAAAGCCAACAGTACTAAAATTAAAGCGATGAAGTTATATTGATATTAACTATTGTGAGATCGAAATAAAACTTATATGATTATACTCTTGACGTTAAACGTTCTATAAAAATATTTAATTAATCTAGATTTTAAACTCTTTTATGAAAGAAAACTAAATGACTTGCAACTCTCAGATGACCTGACTTGAAAATTATAAAAATAGGTAGATCAGAACGTGGAACTAATACTAAATAAACATATTAAACATAAATATTTCAGCATCAACGTAGGTCTTAGAGCAATGGATATGCTGAATTACGAAGCTTTTGGCTTGACCGGTGAAGTCTGGCTCAAGATGAAGTACTATCTCGCTGTTGCTACAGGACCTGCGGAAACTGTTAATGATTTTATTGACTTTTTATATGGTACGTAGATTAACATTTGACCGGAAACGTTGCTACCTTAGTAGTTGTACCTTTTAGTCAGATTTCAAGCAGATAGCTTCTACGTTTGTGTGAAAAGGTGATAGCCTTAAAAGAAGGTGGAATGTGACACTTTTCTGATTCAATGGAAGAATTTTCGACCAAACGACTAGCTGACCGTAACGGCTTTTACGTTTACGTTAAATTTTAAAAGGTTTTTAAAGTCTCGAACAATTCGCCGCACCACATTTATTCTCTAGGATTGGCGAAATGCAGGGAAAGTTATACTAAATATTTCTTATTTTTATAAGTACACTTACTTCCTTTATTTTAGTCAACAATCTAAACATGTATTATTACTACTCTAGGTGTAGCGAAAAACATAACACAAGAACCAAAAATTCCACCAAAAACTGCAGCTGTTTTGAGCATATTCCTCAAGAATTTACCGCAGCTGATCATTGAAACAATTGATATTGTCATCCAAGACAATGTTGAGGTAAGTGCAATTCTTCTTTTTGCCTGTTTCACTAATGACAATATATTCTTCTGTATATTTTGCTTGGATGAATTAGGGTCTAATTTGTTTTAATATTTACGTGTATGTAATAAATTGTATCATGATAGACTTGAATGGCTCAAATGATTCGGTGTAGTAGTAGTTTAAGTCGAACATCCATCAATTTTAATTACTATTGCTTTATTAGATTAAACCTCTTCGGGAATAAATAAAGAAATATTTTCAGAACATTTATACACAGCGCCATCTAGTTCCAAGCTAAGCAGAAGCTTGTGTTATGGCAACCTGATAACGGAATAAATTACATATACATACTCTTCTTTTGTAAATACATACACACAATACATAGCAACACCCAGACCCCAGAAAAATACAAATGTAAATTATAATATATATTTTTCGGTGTGGGGATCGAACCTTGGCGCAGAAAGCAGTTGTGCTATCACTGCGCCAAGCGGTGGTCAACTAGAGTAACAGAAAAAACTTCAGTATAAAGCTCGAATGATTTCAAGCAAGCAGGATTTTTGTCACCTAGCGATAACTAACTACTATTAAGACTAAACACTACTTTATTGTAGGTGGAACCAATAATCCAAGCAATGAACGCTGATATCCCCTGGCCGTGTGGACAGAGTCTCTCTACCTTGGGACCCTGGAGGTCTGAAGGGCTGCCCGCGTTGGAGACTCTTCTCTGCTTCGATGACAGCTTCTGGCAAGAGTGGCAAGAGTATATAGAAGATCGGAATATAACGTTGTTTGTAAGTACTGGAATTCTTTTCTAGATGAGATCTATACTAGGTCTTTAGACGAACAGTCCACAAACAAAACATTCGAAATTGCAAATCATCTTAATTGTTGTCTTAACACCCTCAGTTGTATAACCTCGAGTCTTAGATACATTAATTAATTATTAACAAAAGTAAAAAAAAACTTTTTTTTTGCAGAAAACAGCAAAATGGAATACAACTCGTTTCGAGCCCCACGTTTTCCTGAAGTTCTCATCAGCATTTGACAGGACTGTCGAAAACTTCAACGCTATTAAAGAGATATCACAAATTGCTCTGTCGGAGAGTGACGGACAAACAAACTTTATGTCAGCTTGGAAATACACAGTAGACCAGTTGAATACTACCGACCGGGACGTTATATTGAGGTACAACTAAATATATCTGCTGAGTTATGAATCGCGTAAATGATATTATTTCGACAATGAATATATATAAACTACATTGCGACATCAAACCATGGTCAATTAGATCCTCCCTATTTTAAAATTTAATTTAGTTAATTTAAAATAATATGATTTGGTAAAAAACCTTTACAATGTTCCAGAAAATGCTTCACCAAAATCGATACAGTTCTGAACGCCATCAACACTTCCAACACAAATGAAGAGGTTTCCCTCCATACTCTGTGGTTGGACTACCTCAACTGCAGCCACTACTGCGGCCGCGCAGTCTGGAGACACTCCTTCAGTTTCCTCTCCCTCATGGTGGGGAACTTCTCTGAGGACGCTGCCGGATACTTGACTGAGGCTCATGGTGAGTTACACACACACACACACACACATCTATACAGACACACACGCATAAAAATAAATCACTCCACGAATTCGCGTCATAATAAATCAATTTGAATTTTAATGATTTTTCATTCATAGAGGTACCAGTAGTCTGGCTCTGTAATTAATAAACAATTTACGAAATAAGTTAATAATTTTCATTTCTATCGTCCATTTTATTAGAATTTCCTATAGCATAGATCTAAAACGTAAGGAAACCAAAACATACATCTTTTTGAATTTCAGAGGCAAACTCAACAATTCTCCAGAAGCTCGGCTTCACTCGCAACACAGTTCTGTACATGATGTATGAGAAGCTGCCGGACCTGATGGCTGTGCTCGTCAACTCCTACTGGGATTTGGGATTTATGAACCAAGTTAGTATACAATAGGAATTATTTTTATAACTGGCTAATTAGCTTTTGTTGTGGAAGAGTCTGCGAAGGTGATCGCTGAAGTAAGAGTATAGGGTCTTTGTTGGTAGAAGTCCGACATAGCTCTTCTCATCTCATCTTGTCCCAGAGATCCATGGGTATTCAATAAAGATCTTGTTCAGTAGAAGTCCGACCTATCCCATTCTCTTTTTCCCTACGCACTTGAATATTCGATCACCAAATCTATCTAATATACTCTAAGTCTAGTCTATTTCTTTGTGTTTTCTTTTCTATTGTTCTTGTTTAAATCTTTCAATTGTCTTTCACTGCAGGTTCGACGCGCCACCCACACCCATTTCTGGGACTGTGAAGCCTTGGTCTCCTCCCTGAACCCCGGCCCCGATAGCGCTATATCTTCAGATTTCATACAACGAACTCAGCCGTTTGTGTGTACGTCTCTGCTGTACTGGATCTCCATGCCGCGCGGAGCTAATGTGTTCATGGATATTATTGCTAAGCCAGTAAGTTGATACTGTTTATATTACTTTATAAAGAAATATTTAAATATTTATAAAGAAATATTTATTATAAACCAAAAAACTATCTAATTATCTTAATAATTATTTCAGCAATACTTATTTTTCAAATTAAACGTATCAAGCTTCGAAAGTTCGTTTGATACAGCCTACGCGTCGTCTACACGACTAACAAATTTAGTATTGAACATTTCAAAAGAATCGGAAACAAAAAAAATAGATCTCTCATTGGACTCGCTAAGATCCAATTTGGCATCTACTGTTGATACATTGCTCTCTTACAATATAAACGCTGATGATCCTTCATACATAGCGTTCAATGAAATGATGAAAAAGCTTTCTGTTTCTACTATATATTTAACGCGAACTGTCGCTGTGACTAGTAAAATCAGTGAATTATTAAACACATTTAACGCAGCAGAAGTTATAAGCAATGTCTCTGATGAAGACAGAAAAGCTATAGAAAGTGACCTTAGTTCTATTAAAAGACTGTTCATGAGACGATCATCGGAGATCGTTGGAATACATTTTGACATTATAACTGATGTCTTGTGGACGAATAGAAAAGACTATAAAATAACCAATGCTTTAGAAGTAATGTGTGATAGACTGAACATGAATGACACGAGCAAAGAAATTTTGGGAGACAGTGTGAGAATAAGAGCCATAATTTGTTCGAAGCAATATAAAATTATATACAACGCGTTGCAACATGTGATGGACGATGATTTTAAGGGTGCTAGAAGCAGTTTGCTAAATATGATAAATGTACTACAAAATGGTAGCAATGATGATCTTTCTAATGTTTTCAAGTTTCTTAGTGAACAGTAAGTTGAAATTTCTACCTTTATCCTTTTCTAACATTTGCCTTAATTAACGTTGAACAGTTTAAAATAGCATTTTATTATATAGATCAAATGCAGAAAAAATATAATTTTGTCCTTTTAAGATTTAAATCCGCCTCGCTCAATAAAAGAAACCATTACCAATTACCCAAACCACCCAGTCGTGAACGTCTCGAACGAAGTTTTCTTTCATTATTTGTCACTCATGAAATTATATTTACTCGTAAACAGTTACTTATACCATTTTAATAAATTTCCAGCCAATCAATAGTGTCAGCCCTAAAACGTTCCACAAGCTACGCTTCTGACCTACCCATACCCATCTATCTGAAGTACTTGCAGTCCAGTCTCCAGCACTATGCTATTGCCCTGGACTTCCTCGCTGGGGGAGACTGGTGGCAGACCCTGAGGAGTCTGTACCAAGGACCTTATGCCACTAGCTTCTTCAATTCTGTTGAGATAAGCTTTGATATAGTTGATGATGTACTGAATAATTTGGATAAAATACATGTAAGTGCATTTTTGAGTAGTGTGTGCTTACTATTACAGTATAAAGGTAATTTAAATACTAAAAAAAGAAGTAATGTTTTTCTCTCCTGACAAAATAAACATTTTTTATCGTTTTAAAGAATGTGTAAATTTTTTTCCTTTTAAAAAATTAACAAAGAATAAAGTTTTCTTTTACAAGCTTAAAATTAAAACCTTCCAGATAATTCGTCTGATCCGCGATACAAATATGAATGACACCGAGTCCTTCTGCCAGGCCAACTTCACCATATCGGAGTACATCCCGGACGGAACAGGTCGGTTGGCCACTCTGCAGACCCAACTGTGTGACCGTCCTGGAACTATCAAGGAGATACCTCCTCTTGTGTTTGCCTCCCAGGTTTGAACATAACTACTAAATAAAACCCTTTTTACAGGAAATATCAATAAATAGCCGGCTACCTGCTACAGACTAACTTTAAATCTAGCTAGACCTGGTCAAACTAAATTTTATGTAAAGGAACTAAATTCAGCAAACTGTTTCTAGGTGTACCAGGTTATATTTCCAGAGTATTGAATTACATATAATTATTTTCCAAGCTCCTAGATAACACCTTGTAAAGCTTTTCGCTCATTTTTCAACCATTTCTAGTTCAATAAATGCTCAAAACTTTAAATCGGTTCCAATTTTCAGGGCTACGACGATTCATTAAAATTACCATCAACCATAGACTACCCGGAACTTGATTCTGATATTTCCGAAATCGAGAATAAACTGTCTTCAATAATAAAAGGGCCGATAACCCCGCAAAGACCGCATTGGGTCAATGATGAGAACCTTCAAAGATTCCGGAGTTCGGTGCTTGGTTTACTTTCCAAAGAGACTTTAACTAAAATGTCGTTCGGACTAGCGAGTAATCTGGTGGATGCTGGCACTTTGTACTTGAACACTACGTAAGTATAAAAGTCTAAGATTAAAATTACTTTTATAACAGTTCAGTGGTTCGAGAGTAGATTTACTGAGTCTTTATCTTTTGCCCTGGAGTTGGAAAAAATTAGTTTAAGTCTTTGTGTGTAATTTGGTAAAGATAATTTCATTTTTTAGGTTTCCATATCAGAAGGGGATAAAACGAAACCCTTTTAAGATCACTTTGTTGTTAATTTCGCCCCAAAATCATTCTTGTGAATATTTCGAACTCGACTGAAGTCTTCCAGCAGAAGCTGGTCCAGATATTTGAATACTATGCTTAATTTTCAGCTGCCCCATGTGTTCTCAACCAACAAGCTGGGCTAAACAGCTGACGCTGCAGCTCTTCAAACGTCCAGAGTACGACCGACTGCTCTGCAGCCTCCACACCCTCACCCTGGAGGAGGTGCATCTGACTTTGAAGAACGACTTCCATTGGGACATGGCTATCAGTGAGGTAAGTTGGTTTAACTTGGTGCAGTTTTAGAGGATAAAAGTTTATAAATATAATTTTAATGGCTTTGTTTTAATATAAAAGACTGTTGCTACTCTTGTATCTTTGTACGTAATTGATCAATTTATTCAGAATTAAATTATCGAAGTTCTAAGTAGAAAGACAAATGATTGAATTAGCTTTCGAATCTTAAACTTCCTTATAAAACAACCTTTGTTCCAATCCGGTCATTTAGCTAATATCCACTCGCGACTACACTAAATACGAGCTGAACAAGTCGCTGAATGAACTCCTGGAGCAGATGAAGCTCAACTTGCTGGAAGACATTACAGCTAACAGCACCAAGCTGTCCGAATGTCTCACCCAAAACATCACCAGGAGTGATTTGGGGAACGCTACTTTGTAAGTGCCTTATTATTATTTTCTTTTTGTTATATTGTCTTTGAATAGAAGTTAAAATATTTCAATATTTTGAAATCCATATGATGACACTTTATACTTCCGGCTTCCGGAAGTATAAAGTATTCCGGAAGTAACTTATCCTTAGAGTTAGTTAGAGAAGACTAAATGTTAGATTTAGTTAAGAGTGACACTGAGAGTGACAGAAAGAGAGAAAAAGAGAAAATCAAAATGAAGAGACTTAACAGAAAAACAACTTTACACAGAAACAGATTTTTCTAGTTAACAAAGATCCTGTACATTAGAATAATTTTTGTTCACCTTATTAAGATAAATAAATATATTGCAAAGAAAAAAAAAGCAATTCCTAGTCATATTATAAATTCCAATAATCCTTTCCTACAAAGAAACTTTAAAATTAAAATAAACCAATTTCATCTTACAGAATAACATCCATTCTATCTCGTGTCATACGTCTCCTCCGAGCAGACCTGCCTTACCTAAAGGAAGTAGACGGTCTCATAAAATTGCCTTACTTCCAAGACCTTCACAAAGATGTCGCCCACAACCTTAACGTGAAAAGACCGTTGGTTGAATGTCTGATCAATAATAACACGTTAATCAAGGATCTAAACAACTACATCGATAATGAAGAAATTCTTAATAATATCAAAGACAGTGATGTTAACTTACGTACGGTATGTATTAGTTGAAGAACCTGGCTACTCTGAAACTGCAATATCTATATTAATAATTTTTGCTGGCATGTATTTAGCACCAATATTAGTCAAATTTTTATCATTTGGTTCAAATTAGAGGAACAACTAACTGTAAACGAGAAAAAGGACTAGTTTCCTTAAAAATACCTTACCTTTAAAATAGCTTATAATATCTTATACAATAATAATATATTTTAACAAAAGTAAAAGTATTATAATAAATAAATATTTTTGAAGGTAAGAGACTTAAGATTGATGGATGAACCTATTGTTCTGAAGAATCACGACTGGTACACAGTTTGCGAATCTTCCAACTGCACCAAAATCTTGGACATCGTCAATAATAATTTGAATCTCACCTTTATTGATGTTACGGTAAGTTGACCTTTACTATGGGTAAAGTGTTTGAATTCAAAACAAATTTGTATTTTTAATGTCACAACGTCTTATTCAATGGAGCCGGCTTACTTGCTCTTGCGGTGTTACCTCGCTCTGAGGCGTTCCATTTAAGGCTCCAAGTGCAAGCGAGAGCGCGAAACGTCACCTTCAACGATCTTCAGTAAACCGAGTTAACACATAACTGATATTTTTTCTGTTTAACTTTCCTTAACACATTCAATGCTGTTTACATTGTAAGACGTATCCCTGTACGCTGTCTTTAGTAATGAATGTTCTACTGTGGCCATACATCTTAAAAGTTCGATATTTTACCCGTATGGCCACGTACGTCACGTAGAACGCAACGGCCGGAGCAGTACTAACGTAAATGACTCAGTCATAAAACACGGCGCCGTGTATTTGGCTATAATTGATATAACAATAATTGGTACAATAATTGCTATAAGTCATTTTCGGAACACATTCCACAAATGAAATTTTTAGTGTATTTTTGTAATTGACTATTCTTGATGAGAATGCAAGGAAAACTGTGTAGATGGTTTTTTAATATAAGATAAATTTATATATCTTTTAAATGGGTACAACTTCTATCACCAGCTACCAAAACTCCAGACAGAAGAATTCTGGAAGTTCACCTTCATAACAAACATTCTACAACCAGAAGAGATGATTCTAGAACATTCCAGCAGACTGCTCGGGTTTCTAAGCAATATGGACATAGCTGGTGTATCTGAGGGAAAGCTGTCTTCCCTCATCGATGTGGTCATGCAGGTCCTGATGGATGACACTTTGAACGGATTGACTTACAGGTAAATAGGTATTTCTTATAATTAAAGTTACATTTGAGTGAAGTATTTAGATCTTCTGAGGACTGTGCACAAAAATAACAGTTTTGATAGTTTGATCAATAGGCGGATTTATCGCTTGGAAGCGATATTTTCCAGGCTACCAAAGTATTAGGAAAAAGTTGTTTTAATAATATTCCATAGCTAAACAATATAAAGTGCATATGACATGAACGTATATTATAGAAATGAACAATAAAAGTAATGAGAGAGAAGGAGAGAGAAAATGTTAATAAATTAAGAAGGCAATACAAAAATTAAATCATAAAGACTCATAAAAATATGTCTGCTTATATATTTCAATTACCTATTGCTATTCAAAGTAAGCAAAGCATAAATTACTTTGAAATTAGCTTACTAGATGGCGCTGTGTTAACCTTTTTTATTTTTTTCCAGTATCAATGGTGTCCTCAATGAAGTACAGCCACTGCTTCGCGGCACAGATCTAGACTTAGACATTCAGTCTATCACCAAAGGCCTAGATGTGTTGCACCAAGTCAAACAATACGTCATCGAAAATGATATAAGCAGTAAGTCACAAACTAATAAGCAATAATAATAACATGATCATTCAGATATTTTCAACCTTCCGTACATGGTACCGTACGTATATGGTAAAAAACGAAACCCTATTACTAGGACTTCGCTTTCCGTCCGTCTGTCACCAAGCTGTATCTCATGAACAGTGATATTAAGATAGTTGAAATTTTCATAGATTCAGAATGAAATAATGTTTAAGGAGGGCTCCCATTTGAATGCAGAATCTGCATCGAGTTTAAAATTAATGATTTCTTTTTCCAAATTTAACATTTTAATCCGTGTTTCAGTAAACATATCTGAGGTATTCTCAAATCCTGATCAATTAGCAGCATCACTAAAAGATATCGGAGTCAATAACACCAAGTTCTGGTCTGAAGTTGGACCGGCTTTACAGAATGGGAGAATAAATCTCAAACCGGTAAGATCCTCATTGAGTTATCTTTACTAATATTAAAAAGAAGTAAAGTTTATGTGTTTGTTAAATTATAAGGAGTAATCTCGGGATCTACTGAACCAATTTTATAAATTCTTTCATCAATAGAAAGCCACATTATTGCTGAGTGTCATAGGTTATAATATAATAAAGTTACAAAAAATGAAAAGGGTTATTAACGTTATGCCCAACGAAGTGGGCACGGGTCGGCTAGTATAATATAAAATAACTTCAAACTTCAATAACTTCACACTGAAAATAAAAGAAAAATTATTATTCTTAAATATATTTTTCAGATATTTTCTCCGAAACACGGCAATTATAGAATCAAAGACTTGGTCTGTTATTCAAATAACGTAACCAAAGTTTTAACTATAAATGACCCAAATATATCGTCCGAGGAATTCAGTGAAGCTGTTGTTGAGCAGTTCTGTGACATGGAGGATGACATCGCTAAACAAATAATTCCGGTTCTCGTTGAGAATCTAAACTTTTCCTTTATTTTTGATAAGGTAAGCTCTTGATACGTGTTTTTCTAAGATGTTTTCTAATAATTCTTATACTGGCACTAACATTTTTGTTCAGAAAAGAGTGTTAGGCTAGGGACACACACGTGATGCTTCTA
This sequence comes from Eurema mandarina, assembly GCA_018238005.1. Classification (NCBI taxonomy): domain Eukaryota; kingdom Metazoa; phylum Arthropoda; class Insecta; order Lepidoptera; family Pieridae; genus Eurema; species Eurema mandarina. The sequence continues at coordinate 19,605 of DWAJ01000864.1, forward strand.
GAAAAAAACTTTCTATACATCATCAATATTTTGATTAATTTATCTTTAAAAGCTCAGCGTGAAGATTGCTTTTTATATTAATAAGGCAGACATTCTATGGCCACCTTGCCTGGTGGTAGTAAGCTGGGTACTATGCTCACTAATTGTGAAAAATTATCTACCATTTATTTTATACTTTAAAACCTAACGGTAGTAGTATAACGTCTCCAGGTCAAATCCTTCCTTCTAACCAAGCTCTATTCGGCTTCAAACCTAACCACGGATGAAGGTAACGCCATGTTCGACAAGTTCGCCGACATGGCGGCATTGCTGCCGGCCGTGCGGCGAGATGTCGGCGACATCACCGACAGCTTGGCCAAAGAACCGCTGTTTGAGAAACTGAAAGGCGGATTTTCATTCAGTAGCCTTATGTCATGTAAGTTAAATTAAAATATGTCAACAAAAATGTACCTAAAATAGATGCTTGCGGAACTCCTATATTTTATGAATAGACTGATCATTTTGTCTTATTAAAAGATAGCATCTAAATTAAATTTGCTTATCAGGATTAAATATCTGATGGGATTATAAAAATATTACATTGTTTAAGTAAATAGTTACAATAACGTCATGTGCAAGGCAATCAAAAGCTTTGTCAAGTCTTTTTTTTATTTCGCAGATTAACGTGTTTTTATGTCACTATCACCGAATAAAATCAATCAACGAATTACAAGTCGATCTGCTTTTTTTATTTTTTTTAATGGTTTTGTACCATGTACAAACGTGGACGCATGTTTCACTAAATATGCCTATTCTATGAGACTTTCATCAAAGCTTTTCATCTTCCTATACCCAACCCACCTATAAACCAGCAATGTCTTTGTCTGTCAGCGGGGGACATGCTAGCGGACGTAGGTCTGGCAGTGTGCGGTCGCGAGCTGTCGGCGCGTGTGAGCCGCATATACCGCAGCGTGGTCGGCGCCGCCAGTCTCGCCGCGCGACCCGACCCCAAGCAGCTGGAAGCTCTACCTAGTAAGTACTACTATATTCGTATGACCTGTGTTACCAGTATGATTTTGTTTGTCTTTTGTACAGGCTTTTTGCTGAATGTAATTCAAAACCAAGATCTATCCAATTTAGAGTAGCTAGTTGAAAGTTTTTTTTAAGCATTTGCCCTTAAGCATTAATTGTTGAAGTTAATCATGTTCATTAGCATAAAGAAATTTGATGTACTAAATATAAGTGAATATGTACTCAATATGTTTTCCTTTTTTTTAAATTTGATATTCCAGTGTAACTGTGGAAGCGTAACTGATAGACAAAGTAGGTTACTTTCCTATTTATAATATAGTTGTAGATTTGGTTACGGCTTAAATGTCGTAAAAGTAATGATCAAAATGACTAAGACTATTAGTACACTAAGCGATACAAGTTTTGATCACAATTACAAACGTTTACAACTTAATTTAAAAAAATGATTTTTCGTCTAGCATTATATATTAAATAATAATAATAATAACACATCGCAGCGGACTTCTGCCGCACCTTGTACACGGAGGTGGTGGGTATGGAGGGCGGCAAGATCGTGTGGAGCTTCGTGAAGCCGCTGCTCATGGGCAAGGTGCTGTACACGCCGCCCGCACCCGCCGCCAGACGTATTGTGGAACAGGTACTATCACTATAGCGTACAACATCCAAGTTTCTGATGACGATATTACAATATTCACACTAGAAAACAGTATAGCCTACGTTCAACTGATAGATATGTTTACTGTATACTATAACTTGCTGCACATATTGGAAGCGGAAATCAAAGCAAACCCTATGAAGCTAAAGTTCCTGATGCGGATATTTATACATACCTTATAACAATGTTTGCACTAGATAACAGTATGTCCTGTGTTCAACTGATGGGGAAATGTGCCATGTGTTAGTAAATTAATGAAATACGAGCCTAAATTTCTCGGTTTAATATTTATATGGCTTATGGAAACCACAGTTCATGTGGGTTTCTATTTTTGAAGGTTTTTTTTTGAGATTTCACAAAGTCATCTTTCTTCCTTGTAATAGTTCCTACTATAAGAATATCCAGTTAAACTTTCAGATGAACAATTTATAATGTTTCTTTAGGCAAACGTCACATTTGCACCTACGGCCCAATTATTCAACCTGGTCCATTCGTTTGCGCGCGCTTTTCCCGCCGTCAACAAAATGGCGGACCACAAAGATGGCCTCAAAGCTCTGCAACAGCTGCTCATATCTGATGACTTTAAAGACCTTCGTGTGATGATGCTCGGAGATGTTCCGACGCCTGATGTGGATGTTGATGAACTGCTCAACGGAATTGGAAATACTAAGGTGATTATAGAAATTGATAAATAAAAAAAACCTCAACCAAAATTAATCAAAACAGAATAATTTAAAGCTTAGGTTTATTTTTTGTTTGGACGTTTTAAATCTTGGAAATGGAAAAGAATTCAATTTAAAAATTATAAATATGATATCCAAATTAATTGGACTATGACTACCTTTTTGGTTCGCTAAAATAATAAAAGCTTTTTTAATAATGATGACGAAATATCAAACGACCTTATCCAGACAAATTTGAACCTAACATTTTTTTCCTTTGTTATTAACCTTTATTTATTCCTTTGTTTTTTGATATTAAACCTCTGTTTTTGATATTATTATTTTTGGTACAAGAATGTGTAGTCTAAACACACTCTTGTACCAAAAATAAATAGTCTTTTGGTTGTTGATCAGAGTCTAGGAGATTTGCTCCAAAAAGCATCAGACCTGCTCCAATGCCTGACGCTGGACCGGTTCGTGGCGATGCCGGACGAGCACAGCCTGGCGCTGGAGGCCGCGCGACTCACCGCCATCAACGAGTTTACTGCTGGTCAGTATAACGTAACAACTTAACAAAATCAAAACATGTATTATTTCAACTAGACTATTTATAGCAACACTTTTGAATCATCATACATAGTATTATCAAACATATACCATCATAAATAAGTAAAAAAAATATTTCAAAAACAAGCAAAGCATTTTCCTTATTTGTACTGTAGGCATCTTCAACTCTTCGTCAGATGAGCTCCATGATACCATATTTTAGTATCGTTACCGAAGCTATGTAGGTATACAAAGCTTCAGCTCAATCGAGAAAACCTGGATTAATTTTAACTGAATGTGAATTGTGGGGAACCAGGGTAACGTCTACTTATTTAATTGTTTTTTACCAGAGATTATCTCAAAGTTCTTTTTCTGTAGTATGCATTGATTAAAAAACTAAATGTTCAATTACCTTTTTAATTCACAGGGCTAGTATTCCTGAACATGAGCGACCAGGAAACCAACATACCGACAAACGTCGAGTACAAGATCAGAATGGACATCGAGAACGCACCGTCTACGAAGCACCTGAAAAACTAGTGAGTTAAGCTACTGGATTTCGATAATAATTGTTCTGACTAGTATCCGGGCTGTGTTATACAAAATTTATTTTTAAAATGGATTTTTTAATATTTTATGCTGGACCACTGAGTTGGTTAGCCTAATGGTAGACGACAATCTTCGCCCATTATAATAATACGGAAAAGAAGGTTAAGTCGGGCTCGCCCAAAATGGTGACTTATACCGACTAAGACCCACACGAGTTGGTAGGGCACCACCCACCAGACGTTTTAATATACATTGTGTCAATCCAACGAAATAAGACTAGATTTGCACATTGACAATTCTTAAACGAACTTTGTTTGTTATTTATTTATTTATACAGATACACTGAAAATCTTACATATACACAGATGAAATTACTTTTTAATATTTAAACCATGCTCTGTGTATACAATTTTTACCAAACAAAAATTCAATACGTTTAACCGAAAAATATAAAATTATATTGTATACATAGTGATGTATTATTAAATTCATAACCAAATCTCAGCATGTGGACCCCTGGACCTGAGTCAAGTTTCCTGGAGAACATGCGCTACTTCCGCGGCTTCGTGCAAGTCCAGGACCTGGTGGAGAAGGCGGTTCTGCAGCTCTCCAGCACCGAGGACCCTACCAAATTGGATGACTGGGCTGTGTATACACAGCAAAACCCTTATCCTTGCTATAGAAAAGATTTGTAAGTAAAAGATATTATTACGCTTCGTTAAAACATTAGTTGCAGATATTTTAGAGTATGTAATTTAAAATATCACTGCTCAGTGATCTCTTCCAGGCAACTGCAGAAGAAAAAAGAAAAGAAAGATATAAAAATACTTATTTTTCAGCGATATTGTATTAGTTAAAGAAAGTTGGGTTTTAAATTTATTCCTAACTTCATTATTGAAACTATTTATACAAAGTACTGAATTAGAGCTCCCATACGTGTAACTTAAAAAATCACAAAAAAAACTTATATACAGGATTAACATTGTATTCAATTGCCGGCCTTATCGCTAGGAAGCGATATCTTCCAGGCAACCTAACACAACCAGTATCGTAGAAAATGACATTATTTTTTTGCTTGGAAGAGATTACTCTTGTGTGATAAGGCTGCCAGTTACGACAATGTATTCTAATGTATATTTTTTATATTGTGTAATGTGTAAAATTGTATAAAAATATTTTTTTTTTATTGAGGAAGCTAAAGCGGTACCTTTTAAGCTTCTTATTTTCTTTTATCAATTTTTTTCTGAATGTGGTCTTGGAACATAAAATGAATTTGTGTGAAGGTTCCAATCGTCTCTGTACGAGTCTCAAGCGCTGATGGTGGCGTTCTTCTTCGCCTTCCTGCTGACCGTCACGTCGGCCGTGCGCTTCATTCTGACTGAGAAGGAATCCGGACACACTATGGTGAGGTTTTAATTATCTATATGTATAGTACGCGTCACGAATCTTTAGCGCTGAACGAAACCTACGCAGAAGTCAAAAATAAGGTATCGAGTTATCGGCGCGACGCGCGGGGCGCGTGATCGTCGGGTGCGCGAGCGTTGATTGGTTGTCCCAGTCGTGTTGTCTTTGAGCACCAATACGTCAATTACGAGCGCGATTCTATGATGCGCAGCTATTCTTGTCCAGCGCTAAACATAAATGACGCGTATTATACATAATATAGTGCGTCCACCTCGTCTCCGCTCTTCATATTATAAAAAAAAATATTATAAATAGACAGATGTTTTTTATTTATAAAGGGTTAAATCATTTGGGAACAGCAAAGAATAACTTTTTAAGTGTTGGATTTTCCTTCTCGATTAAATGGATCTGTCTGTGTAATTTGAAAAGAGCAACTATCAGAATTTCTTGCCGGTTCTTCTCTGTAGAAGCTGCCTTCCGAACCGGTGGTAAATGTTTTGTAATACCGTGACGATTCAAGTGTTACTTTATGTAGCCTAATTGAATAAAGATACCTTTGACTTTGACTTGGAATTATTTTTCTTTCTCTTAATATCCTCGTATTTATTATATTCTTCAACAGCTAATGTCAGTGATGGGCGTCAACCTGAACTACCACACGCTGTCCTGGTTCCTCTCGAGCCTGGCGGAGCTGGTGCTGACCATGGCGCTGGTCTCCGCGGCGCTGTACGTCGGGAGAATCCTGCCGAAGACTGACCCTTCACTGACCTTCACGCTACTGATGATATTTGGGCTATCTATGTTGAGCTTTTGGTAAGTTTGAGGTGTAAATTTTAAGTAAAGTTTTTTACATAAAATTCGAAAGCTTTACTTATGAAGTTGAAGAACTTTTGATGGTTTTTTTTTCAAAGTTTCTGAACAGTCTTCTTTATTTTTTTTAAATATCGCCAACTTAGAAACGTTCATTTTAAGTCTTGGTGTGTATAGACATACGAGTATTAAATAAAAATACATGTACGTTCAGAGAAGTCACTCTAATAGTTTTCCAATTATAGCACTAGAACGCATTATGCCTCATAATGCTTATCGTCGAATGTTTCAACTACATTTCTTTATTCATATATCGAGCACTCTCAAAAGTACTAAGTAGGGCTTTCGCTGGATGCGTGCAATTACACGTGTAGGAAATTATCAATATTTTTTTCCTTAAGTTGACATTGATCGAAATGGCGCACTATGCTGTGTAATTGGAAAAGACTCAAAACCAATACCTATACCAATGACCTTTCTAGCTACCTCATGGGGAAGTTGTTCTCATCAGCGAGCGTAGGCGCAGTGGTGGCTGCCCTGGCCTTCCTCACCACCTTCATGCCCTACATCATCATCCTGTCCCTGGAGGCGGTCATGACCAGCAGTCTGAAGATGCTTGTGGTAAGTCGTAGAAGACTCCTTCGACAATCAAAGTTTTTCTGAAGATTTATATAAAAGGTAGGACCACTTTCAGAGTTTCTTGCCTGTTCTTATCTGTGGAAACTATCTTTCGAACCGTTGATAAATGATTGTTATGCAATACTTTGATTCAAAGGTGTTACTATAAGTAGCCTAGTTTAATAACGATATGTTTGACTTCGATTTTAACTTTAACTTTAATCATGACTTTGGCTTTGACTTTGACTTCAACTTTGATTTTGACTATTACTTTGACTTTGACTTTGACTTCGAAATGGACGTATATATCGAATAGAGTTGCATCGATATTGCCCTCTCTCTGTTTAAATCAAATCTTAACCTTTCAGAGCCTATCAATGTCATCAGCATTCTGCTACGCGTTCCTGTTCATAGCGCGGTTCGAAGCGGTGGGCGTGGGCGCGCGCTGGGCCCAGCTGTGGGACGCGCCCGACGGCGGGGACATGAACATAGCTAGTGCTGCTCTCATGATGGTCTTGGATGCTGGGCTTTACTTCATCGTTGGGTTGCTGGTCGAACGGTTTTGGGGTGAGTTCTATCTTGAGGTGTTTTAAGAAGAGTAAGAGTTGCTAGTTAGCTTATGTAGAGTATTTGAAGCTATTTAAAAATATGGAAGATATAGGGGTTTGTGGGGATGTGATATGAAAAATGATAATGGTTAAGAGATGTCTATTTCATGTAAATAATATGAATGAAAAAATGAAATAAGAAAGTTTTTTTCAAGCAATTTTTCTATGTAAGTTAGACGCCATTTTTTTATTTGAAGTTTTGGAATTATATATTTTTCTGATGTATTCTTCCCAAGCTGTAACCTTTAACATGATGTTTCAAAAGAAATCTTTCAAAGCTTTATATGCCAGGCTTTATCATGTATAAGCAAAGACGAATAATTTTAAACTGTATGTGTTGTTCAACTTTGTTAATTTATAACGCAATGTTTTGATGACTATTTAAGACGACTTTGACTTTAAGTTGAATAAAACCTAACATTACCGTTCTCACTGAACCAGGCCTCAAAAAAATTCAAAGCAACATCACCCACCTGCCATCTAGCGAGGAGGAAGCCGGTGTGAGCATCATCAACGTGAGCAAAGTGTACGCGGGAACCAAACCCGCGCTGTGCGGCGTCAGCGTGGAGCTGCGCTCCGGGCAGGTCACTGCGCTGCTGGGGCACAATGGCGCTGGGAAGAGTACCCTCATGTATGTCTCTTTCTATAGAGAAGACTGGAACTATAATCTATACTAATATATAAAGCTGAAGAGTTTATTTGTTTGTTTGAACGCACTAATCGCAGGAACTACTGGTTCGAATTGAAACATTATTTTTTTATTGAATAGACAATTTATC
>DWAJ01000865.1:0-27234 GCA_018238005.1 Eurema mandarina
ATTGATAAGCGGCGACCGGTGTTTAGGTTGACATTTAGAAATGGCTGTCACGTCACTAAACGTCAAATTACATTTTCATCAGGTAACACTTGAATCGGGTCAAAAAACTCTGTACAATGCAATGTTTGGAGTTTGTATTATTATAATTATTAATAACCATACCTAATGATTACGTTGATTTAAAGAAAAGACTATATTATATTCCAAATCAAAATAAAATATATATACTCTCTTTTTGTTTAAAATCCAGTGTACTATGTAACACATAAATCGCTCAGTAAGAGGAGACATTTAAGATTTCAAAATAATATAAATTCGATAAAGATTAAAATGAAGTAATCGATACTAAAACTGTGAGGATACAATAATTAACATAATATACTGTTAAAGCCTATTAATCTATAAGAAACTCTTTGTAACAAAAATAAGCTAAATTAAAACTAAAGAGCAATTTTCACATTATATGCATAAAGGCTAAATTTGCTAAATCGTAAGTAATCAGCAGTAAAGAATCTGCCCAAGTTACTAAGTATCACTTGGACATAACATTTTGTTCATAGCTGTTGCAAGTTGTAACAGTCAACAAGTATTTAAACTCATGTCGTCCAAAAAATGTGGAACGCTTCACGATTTTGCGTGTCATCCTTGCGCAGGGGCCATGCTAATCTTCTCTGTATCGTTCCAATTTTAGTATATGTACTGCCGAAGCGAGTACGATTAAGAATTGTTCTAAAATCTTTATATAGTTACTCAACAAAAAATATCGTAAGCGCGATTCAGGATTTTACACTTAAAATATTATTTTCTTATTTAATTAACGAATATTAAGATCCATTATTCCCAACATAAGTTTTTAATCGTATTGGACTACTTAAAAACTAAAATAAACTGCTTTTTTTAGTTAATATAATAATATTATTGCTTACAATATAATATGCCAAGTTCATATTATGTTACACTGCCATCTATTGGTCTCGTATAAGAGATAGAGGTATTTTTAAACATATGTTTTAGTGGGAAATGTAATATACTTTAAGTAATGAAATTAATAATAATTATTTTGTCAATTATTTAGTACAATTTTACTTATTAATATGAATAAGAACATATATTATTTGATATTAACTTTATTTGCCTGACGCACAGGTGTCGCCCCGAGTTTGTTGGACGCACCTCGGAGCTACTACAGCTGCTGATTGCTAAGTCTTGGAGTGTTGTTTCGCTTGTGATTTATTATTTCAATACTTTTCTTAACAATTCTTTCTTAAACTACTGTTTATACCTACTACTTTCCTAACTTATAACTATAAAAATAAAAAACCTGTTTTCGCATTAGGGTATCGTAGGCATCATAAAAAACCCATAAAATACTTATTTACGTAATCTTAAGTAATCATTGTGCTATAATGCATAATTAATTCACAAAATAACATCACAAGCCTTTTAAATATCAGGACCATCTAAACAAAACATCAAGAACTATAAAATAGTTAACGAAGTAATTTAATTAAAACACCAACTTGATATTGAATCGTTATCTTCACAATCTACGGTAAACCGACTTTATATTAACACTAGCTGTATCACGCTGCTTCACTCCTATATAATACAGTATTCTTTTTTCAATATTATAAGGGATGTACCCTTCATTTAATGGGGAACTTCAAATGTATGATTAAGATAGGTACTTAAGGAAAATGTAACAAGGTTTATGACAAAACCTACCGACCAAAACCTCACCATGTAAGATACATCGCGTAGGGATGAAAACTACAATAAATATATAAAAAATAAATTCATTTTACATCACATTATCACAATATTTGTGTCATAACAGGAGACTATTACACTAACAGTAAAGTGGATTTTTATTGCTATAAAAATTTTCAAGATAGATTGAATAGCTCCAAAGATTCTTTTCTACACCACAAACTCACAGAAACACAAACTACTTCTATTTAATATTAGTATAGATAGGCGATTAACCCATTAATTAAATAACACGAGCTCAAATTAAAATCGATTCAATATCTTAATGTTATTCCGAAGTCTTCGAAACTTACGCCTTCGTGTTCTTCGAGAGCCAATTAAAATGTTAATAGTTTTAAACGCATCTCACCTCATGAATACCGCGGCGGTCGCTTGATGAACGAAAAGGCTGCTTTTATTGCGACGTAATTGAATGTTCCGGCCATATTAAATTATGTTTAATAGCAGCTGGTGTGGCCTAAAGATGGCGTGCCGCCTAACGCCTTACTAGTGCTTATAATTATACATTAGTACGTTTGAAGCTTTCTATTATAAGCTTTCCAAATGAATGTTGACTGATGGTTGTTGTCCATAGTAATTTGTTTAATTTTGTTTTATTTATCTTTTAGTATTTCTACATCGTGTTTATGATATAATTTTTTTATATTTATTTCACTATTTAATGAATAGATTTATAAATGTCACGCTATGGGATATTATCATAGAATAATATATTAATCAGAAGATGGAAAGAAAGCTTGTTTATCTAATAAATACATATAACCTACACTGTATGTTGAAACTCAAGTACCTATGTATCGCGTGAATATTATGATTTATGTCCAACGGCTCGTCTCTCCCATGGTATTTCCAGGTATAAATTCTTAACCATTTAAAAATATGTAACCACGAAGATAATCTATCATTTCCCGAGCTACCGGGAACGACCTATCATTTCGAGATATAGATATTATCAATAATTTAGTAAATAACCGAAGTGCGTGTGGCATCCAATAGGCTAATAATTCAATCGACAAAAACAATCGACAATAGAGACCTTCTCGGGAATCACAAAAACAAAGTGGAGGCAAAAACGAAAAACAAAAAATGGTAATGTTGTCCGTAAACAAACAAACAGCTCATCGGACTAACAAATCACTCGGTTTTTGTCGCTCGCCCCCGACATACACATGCATTATGGATTTATTACACACTGACACTTCATTACATCGGTACCTATTTTGAATTTGTGATATTTGATAGAAAAATAAGATATCTTTATTTCTGCATATAATATAATATGTTAAAAGGTGCAGGGTTATTTCTAGATTTTAATAATAAAGGATACAAAAATGAATAAATAAATAACCTTTCTGCAAGTCTATCCTTAGAACAGTTTGTTTTGTATTACATACGCATCTCAAACATGTTTTTCATGTAATGGCATAAATTCTTTGAATATAGGTACCAATTTATTAAAACACCAGTTAATAAATTCCCTTTCTACTAATTATACCTACAACAATTGACAAATTAGATAATATGAAATATATAGATTTCTTTAGGATCTTTTTGTAACTATATCTTATTTTCAAAAGCGAAATATTGATTATTCACCGATGTATTCTTGTATATAATAGAAATTGTAACGACTGATTTGTAGCACAATACCGCTTCATTAAGGCTCTTCATCTGTTAGAAAAAGTTCAGACATCGGAAAAAAATATCCATTTATTTCCTTTTATTTCTCATGCCTAATGACGGAGTGAAAAAACACTATATAGTATAATATAAAAATACTGTTGACTAGCGTAGCCTCGCGGTTTCACATGTAGCGAAACCTTTACATGTTTGTACTGTTAGAATAAAAGTTGTTAAATTTGTTTTAAGATAAGTAAATTCTTCTACGAATAATTCACAACTATAACTTTCGACTTATTGGGAAAAACGCATTCATAAGAAACGAGCTATTCAACTTTTTATAAGCATAAAAGATATCCTAAATGCCAAATCAATATAAGTAATGGATTTCACCACCGTGAAATGGAAGTCACAACATTAGGAGCCTGCTATCAAAAGTGTTTTGTAGTGAGTCGATATTTCAGCCGTGACGGCGATCAAACAAAACTAAATATAATAAAAGCTCTTGACTCCCGGAAATGGTTGTAGAGTCCCATAAATCTTCCCGGCGAGTGATCGCCTGTTTATGATTTTTTCTTGTTCGAACACCCGCGGTTCGCGATGGCGGTACAAAACTATTAGCAGGAAATATGATGATTATAGCTTTTGTTATGGCGATCGAGAGAATAGTGCATTAACTGTTATATCAAATGATTTATTCACTTACTACTCAATTATTATTATACATGATATTAGTGTACTTAAATTCGCAACTAAGACTGATCCAAAATTTATAATATTCGTAGGAAATCATATTTTTAAACGTGCGGTACCTGAAAACCAGTGCTATTCTGAGATCTTGCCCTTAGAACAGCATTAGCTGAGATATCGCTTTTTGCTACATTTCTCCTTATTCTTGTTGGTTTCATAATGTTTTTAATTTGTAATTGTTTTATTAGAGTAGCAATAAACACTTTTTATTTATTTATTTTATTTATTAAACTCCAAATTTATTTTTTTCCATCCAATCATATTACTTTATTTTATTCACAGCTTTATTATTCCTCTCCTTTTTATAAAGGCAACAACAAATCATTACGATTAGCGACAATTGTTTGTGTTATGGTGCGTGTCTATGTCATAAAATTTAGCTGACTCTTTAAATTTTTCACGTGCTAAATAAAAACTAGTAATATTACATTGGGTCTATGTTTAGAACTTTAATTAAGACAACCCCGTACCGGTCGAGTCTATTACTGATTAATTAACCTATTACCTAGGCGATGTATCATTTTCCCAGCTAGTTTTGAAATATGCATTTTAAATGCGTAATCGGCTGGCAGTTTCCGAAGGATGCCGGTGGTCGCGCCACGGGAGGTCCTTGCCACTTATGCTCTCCTGGTATTTTTAATATTCATTTATCAGATATTTCATCGTTCCTTCAAATTTGAAATAAATTATGAATGATCATGATTAAATGAATATGTTTTTTACTTATTGTTTACGAACGATAAGATGCTTTGCATTCCAGGCAAGCCATAACAGAATTCCGAAAGTTCCTATTGCACATAAATAATATACATAGTTGTAAGTTTGTTACTTACTGTACTATTTAAATACAAATGTCGGTAATGAACCTAATGAAAAAGTTGAATTAGTCCTTTTGTCCCTGACACCACCCACTATGGCTCGTAAATATGTACTAAAACATATTTGTATTGCCCAGACGCTTTGAGAGTACTTAAAGAGTTTTTGGGGTTCTTCACGGTCAAGTCACAATCAACATACTTAATTACTCTAATGCTACATAGTATATATAGGTGTATAGATAATGTATATGAAACCAATTAAAACAAAAATGCAGTAATTAGAAGACATTCCGGGTTATCGGTACTATCGGCCGGTCGTTTGTCAAAAACAACTTGTTCTTTCACGGCGCGTGTCTTCAACAACATCATTAGGAAGGCATCCCGGTCGCGACAGTTTCGTCTATTATTTCACAACTGTAACAAGCTATTATCCCTCTTATGACATAATGATAAAGGCGTGTTTTGCGTGTGTTGAGTGCTATAAAACGTCAATACAACATTGTTCCGAGGAGTCACAGTTCAGGGAATGTCAAGTGCAATTAGTGAGTTAGATGCTGTGGGAATTAATTGTGTCGCACTAGGTAAGTAGGTTAATTAATATATAGATAGATCATTTTATTAATTGCAGGATGCATAACTGTAATGTGACATTGGTTCTGATTTTTGGTCCTGGCCTAGATACTCAATCAAAAGATTTCTAGCAATATAATACGAGTATAAAGCTAATAGATAACAATTTTAGTCAGTTCGTCCGTGTTAACAGACTTTCAAAAAATCACAAACTTCATATTTTAAGAATAACAGTATAATTATCATAGGCATATAAGTAGTAGATATTCTACATTGCGTCCCTTTCATCGCTCAATTACACCCATCACATACTAATGGTGATATTTGTTAATATCGACAGCTAACAACAACGGTGTAGGCAAAAGTACAGCGCGCCGATGAGCTAATTGCCACTGTTTGTAGTGTTGATTGTTTGCTCCTCACTCAGCTACGATAAATCACCTATTTCTCGCTCCACTAATAATAGAACCTCGCCTGATTAAATATCAGTCCATGTTACCTATGTAGATATTTATGTACTTTGCACTGTATCTGCGATATCATTTGCGTCTGGTGTTTCGGAAAAATAAATTTTAAAGGCCCCCGACCCTTGATGGTCTCTAAATAGGAAGCTATTGCTAAATTACACGCAATTACATAAATTTCAAAGTAATTTAACTAAAAGATTAAAGTTGTGTTTACTTACGTAATAAAGGTGAGTGTACAATACGGGGAGAGCCGGCGCGGCGGCGGGAACATTCGCAAACAGTTTGTTTGTCGAGGTGTGTGTGTCGTGCCACCGTGTGGACACGCCCTAAGCCAACACGCTGGATAAAATACCTTTCCTGACTTTAGCTTATGCTACTCTGTTTAAATTCTATCTTAAAAATCAAGTTTTAATGGTTACAAATCCAATTGTTTGTTTGTTTGTTAGTTACAAAAAGATAAATTCGATTTCGACGAAATGCGTACAAATAATTAAGTATAAAATTAATTTAACCTAACAACTTATAATAATCATTAGTTAGTCCGTTATTATTTCGTCGTGTGATAGATTGTGGACGGATTGCGGCACATAAGGCTATTGCCTATTACCGACTATCGTTACGATTAGTCACGCCTGAATCGCGATTACGGTGCCGCCTTTTCTTATAGAAATCATTACCCTAATGGATCCTACAGCGGTGATAGATCTATACTCCCTAATGAGTTATCTAGTTTATTAAAAGGAGGATTATTAAAGGTCTAGTGTAGTTGTACTTTCTTATAACTAAAGCTTTATTAAAGCTAAAAGAAAAATATCTACAATTCGAAATATATCCTACTTAATATAATAAATGTGAAAGTTTGTGAGAATGTATGTATGGATGTATGTTTGTTACTCTTCCACGCAAAAACGGCTCGACCGATTTAGTTGAAATTTAGTATATAGATAGGTGACACTCTTGTTTAACACATAGAATACTTTATATCCCAGTATTGCCCCGGGAACGGGAACTACCCGGGTTAAACCGTGGAGTAGTTATATGTACTACAATCCGAGAGTCTCCAATAAGAATGCTTAAAGTATGTCACTTCGATCATTGCAGCTTAGTCCGGAGCTCTCCATGCTATATGGACATACAAATCGCATCATTTGTTGCTTGCTGAGACGCAAGTGTTCGACTCGAGTGACTAAGTCGCATCTGTCCTGTCTGCGCCGGCTGTCGCGCGACGAATGCTTCCAATCGAGCTCTGCAGATCGGCTCACACCTGGAATATCTATGCATTTATCCATTTCTTCATTTCTCCACTCACTCACACTCTCTTCGGAGTGATAGTTGAAGAATGATCCCCATACAATGTATTATTTTTAACAATAAAAAATGACTTCTTTTTTTTATTTACCAAAACCCTATTAGAAAAACTGATCTTAGATTGTTTCAAAGAAAACAAATCTTTAATCACGTTTATCATTAGATAGGGCATGTCCAGGAAATGTTTTTATTTCGTTAACCTCCAAGAACATTTGAATTGTTTCATCTGTGTCATTATTTATATGTTTATCACGGCGTGTAGCTTAATCCCCATTTCCTTGCGGGTAATGCGCTTCTATCAATCTTACTCGTCTTTAGTAAGTGTTATGTTATCTAAACACATCTTTAACTACAATTGTCTTCCTGAACATCGGTTCAGAATTGTGTAACTTACATTCAAATTTAATCTTTAAGTCGTCATTTTACGACATAATTTCGACTGTACGACGTTTCATATTATTTTTCCTACGTCTCTATAGGACAAGATTTAATGGATTTTACACTGTCACTTAAAAATGTTGAATGCAGCTTTCTATCATTTATCATCGTATTCTTAACGTGTGAATAAATACCGGCTCGCTAAGTATGCCTCAAAATAATATTATACAGAATTAAATGTTTTGAATATTGAAAAATTAAACAAATCAAGTTGTAGCATAAAAAACTTAAATTCTCGACTATGACATAAAACTCCGAAGACAATAAAGTTCCGAGGTGAATTAGAACGTGGGGCCCGAATGGGCACCAATTAAAGAGTGAACAATAAAAACCTTTCAAAAAGGCTATATTGAAGCAGATAATTTAAAAGCTGACCATTTCATTTATGTGTCCGCTGATAAATCTTTGGTTTTACGCGTCTCTAACAGCCTTCGGACAAAGCGACATTAAACCAACAGACTACTAAAACTTTTACTCGTCTTTTACTGAAACACCACAAGACGGCTCCCCGGGCGGTAATGGATCTTATCTCCGGGATAAAGAGTTTAATTTGGCGCGCTCGCCGAATGGCTAGTCATTTTATCTTGTATGCAGTATTTACCCAATCTGATGCGTTATTCCCGAGACTGTAGCTAGTTTAAGGAGCTCCGTAAAACTGTTTGGAGTAAACTCGGACATCTTGAGCCAACAAAGTACGCTTAAGTGTTCTTAGAATAAGAAATGTTACAAAGTTTGAAAGATTTTTTGTTTGCACATGAATAATGTAGTGGAAAGCGTATAGACACATTGTTCTTATTAGAATTCTTTTCTTTCAAGAGGCGTCGACTTCTTGCTGAGTTACATGTTTTAATTTTAGTGTTGACGTGATCACTTGGAAATGTTAACTTAAATTATATTTTAGACATTAAAAATAATTAATTCAAAGCTAAAAAACTAGTTAGCATTTAAATAATATTCAGACTCAATTTTGGAACGATAAGGGTGACAATAATTCGCGTAACATTAAGAACAGTCCCAGCGTGAAATGACATCGAGTGCTTCATTGACACGGCGTATAAAAATGGCGTTGTAATGAGGTTTCGTGTAGTGAGCTCTACAAATTGAGTAATGGAGCGCACCCACGCGGCCGCCGCCCGCCGCCCGCAGCCGGCCAGCGGAGAGCGTGTCCACGCTATTTAACTTAGCTAGCCGAACACTCAATCCCGTTTTGTACTGAAAACATCACTGTTTCAGAACAATGTGTTACGTAGTCGAACAGAACTAGTTTAGTTCGTGCAAACGTTATTTATTATATCGTGTCAAAATAAAAAAAAGGTTTTTGATCAGATGTGTACATAAAATATTTACTTTTAGCTCATAAACATAAATAATGACACGTTTAAAATTCAACATGAATATATTATTTATTAAATTCACATTAGCTGGCACTCAGTTTATCTGAAAGAAATCCAAACTTAGCAATTAACGCACCTTTAACTATATTATTATAAAACTAAACAAATATCAAATCCTAGGTAAATGAAATTAATGGTCATACAAGCATATTAAATATTATAACATATCCTAGTCAATTTTGTCGGCGATCTCAACCGACAATTATCGCCGACAGCGCGTGGGACGACCACTCGCCGACAGGACTCTTAGTCGAAAACATTATATTATATTACCAATTAATTATAAGTAATTGTGGGTGGAAAGTAGTGTCAAAGTTAGTATTGAATTCAAAATAAGACCTTTATTAATTGTACCTATTGTATATTAGTAAGAGTTACTTTACCGTCTTAAAAGTTAAATATGGTAATGAAATAGAAAAAAAATTCAATGAAACGTCATCAACAAACACACCGACGTACATTTATAAATGTTATCCTCCTACCGACATTTTTAAAACCCGCTTCCTTTTACAAAAGTGTACATTCTGCAAAGCGTTTAGCATATAACAAGAAATATTTTCCGGAAAATTCTAGCAAAATCTAGTCACCATACAATACGATTACTAAAGAATTTAAATAAAAAGCTCCCTTCACATTTTCGCTCAGATATTTCACGCGCAGTTCACAGGTGCCTTTTTTACTCTACCTTTTATTTTGCAGACATTTCCTATGCACGGGACATTAGCACCTGTTGTGTCCCAGTAGGGACCAAAGTCACGTGCGCGTACCGCGACAATATGGATAGTTTTCAAAGGATTACCGTAAGCGTATCGTAATAATTTACAAATGCTCCCGTTTCGAATGTTAAACTGTATTGGATCTGTTTTTATAGTTCGCTCTTACTTATATTATACACAAATTCTTCGGTTTTAGATTTTTTTACTTTCTTTCCTCAAAGTGGAAAATTTGGCTAAAATTTATTCAGTCAACTTTTACGTATGACATATTAGAACTAAAATTGTTTCTATAAACCCAAAATTTTTGCCTGTTTATTTGATCACGTTGAATATGTATATAGGTAATATACTACCGGTTCGAACAATATTTTCCTGTTCTGAAACTCCGAGTGACAAGCTACAAGATACAGCGCTAGCTTACTTTGTTGCAGGAACGCAAACGAATTTATTTCTTACACCCTTTTAATTAAACATTGACGTGTTAGATAATAAAAAAACTCTGAATGGTTAAATAGAGTCGGTAAAAACACGTATGTAGCACGAGATCCCACGGGCCAGTCTTAGTAAACAGTAAACACTAAACATAGTTATTGTTTTACAGTCGGATTGATTCGGTATCCCGGCGCCGGCCGCGGGGGACTCGCTAATTCGACACCAGTTAACACAATACATACTAATGTTTGCTCCGGACCTATTTGTTTCCACAGCTTACAATTTGACCAATAAAACCGATTGGATTGTAATCGCGTTGTTTTAGAGGCTATAAAATATTTTCGAAACTTTCTATGTGTATATGGTTACTAAGACCGAGGACCGGTTAACCACGTATATGTCTAAAAAGAAAGTTAATATTATTTGTGAGTATCATAACCTGTAATGTACACCTAAAACTATAATAAAGGAATCGGGTTTTACAGAAAATCTTGAAAGCAGCTTTAGTAAAAGAAAATGGAGAATACGGTGAGATGTTAAAAAGAATATCCCTTTAATAACACAAATAATAAATTTAACCTTAATTTCGATCATATTTCAGATCAACTGTCCTTCAATCACGGTGCTTGTAACTACGTTTACCACTATCTAGACAATATAATATGAATTCCTGTCCTCCAATAACTTTGGTTCTAATTAGAAAATTTATCAAAGTATTCAAATAAACACAATATCAGGCAGTTAATCTGAGTTCAATAGAAGCGAGAAGGATATATTCGAGTGTTAATAAACATTTACAGCGGGCCGCGGCGCGACGATGACACTTTATTTTTATTTTACGGCGCCTGCTTGTTGACTAAAGTTTCATTATTATTGGTGCACTTGATTTAATGGGAACGGAGATTATTATGGAAATGTTCAGTTTATGGTGAGAGAGAAAGTTTTAGATACACTTAGTGTTAAACGTTTGGACGCTCATAAAATATATCAACATATTGTATACATATTTTGATATTATAATCTGTTTAAATGGATGTAGCAAGATTAGATACACGTATCGTAATAGCGTTTCTACTACGCCTACGTGCGTCCAACACCCGAAATATCATACATATTGGCTGATAGTTGATAATGCCGAGATTTGTGCGTTTCCAAAAGTAAAAGACATTTGATAAAAACTTCTTATATCAATAAGTGTAAGTAATCAAAATTAAAATAACACCAGTCTTCACGATTCTCGATTTTCACACTGAGAATTGAGATTATTTATTGGTTATTGCAAATATTTCACTCCTATTATTATTAAAATAATTATATACTCGCGGACATGGAAAAGGCGCTTTTCTGACAGTTTGTATTAGTATTTAAAATATTCCAAGTTCGTTAATTTAAGATCTTTCTTGAACCATTAAATCTGACGGATGAATAGTGATCTCGTAATAAAAATGCTATTACGATAAAACCGACAATAAAAACAATATTGTCACCGGCGCCGCGTCCAAACAAAAAGGGGTAAAAATCTGGTCACAATTATATGAATGTTGAATGTTGATCCTTTACGAGCGGGAAGAATGCCGTTTTTACGGCCGTAAACAGTCATATTATAGATATTGAAGCCGGTAACGAATAGCATTCATGTTTTTGGTGGGCAGATATCATTTTAATGACAGTGTCTTGTCTAATTTACTCAATTTATTAGTGAAAGGTATTTTATCGCTTTATCTGAATTAACTATATGGACTATTACTGTCCTTTCAGATCGCATACTTACTTATTTTATAGTTATCTATTAAATTGGTATGTGTATCGAAATACTACAATAATCTTATTCTATATCAAAAATGTACTGTACTACCATCACTATATGCAAGTGTTTTTTTTTCTTTTCGAAGTTACTACCTATCTACTTAGCTAACAACATGTATATGACTAGGAACATTACAGCCCGCTAATGTATCGCCACGTCATGTTTCCTATGTCATTAAGCTACAAGAATGAGCTACTTTCAGCCAACGATTGTCAAAGCACCGGTCGGTCGGACAGAGGGTCGCCTTTTGTAATAAAACTAACGATGTTATTCGTGAGCTTGCCGTGTTGTTTTATTATCGCTACTGTAATTGAATATACAACAGCTCCTGCAGATAGGACACTCGTTAGATATCTTTATGAAAACGTTTAAAGAAGATAATATTAGTCCAACTTAAATAAAACCAAGATTAAGATTAGATCTTTAAAATATTTGTTTTACATTACCCACTCATCACTCATTACGATCATTAATTATCTATTGATAATGAGTGGTTGCTCTTTTTAAAGTAATATCCAGTATAATACTTGTTTTTTTCAAAAAGTCAATAAACTGTCATTAGTAAAGGAATAATAAGAAAAAATAGCTCATAACTACGCACTCACTACCCACGCATTAAAAGACAAGAAAGTTTCTCAGTACCCACCTAAAATGACTTTCAGCCAGCTAGATTGCATCCTCATAGCATTGTGTACATTAGCGGCTCGCCACAGACAGCAATAAATCTAAAATACGACTCTTTGTTGCACTAATCTGGTTACTTAACAAACATATTATTTAGCGTGGAGATAAAAACCCGCCACTGACATATCGGCTATAAAGCGCTGCCAGCAACCATCTCGGCGTCCGCACACAATGCCAGGGAAAATAAAAAGCGCTTGACCCGCTTGTTTTCTAGAATTTATTTTACTGGCCTCTATAAAGTTATGAAGGGGGGTTTATAGCGACGCTTAATGCAGTTTGCTGTTCAGAAATATAATGCACAATATCGTAATCATACGAATGGCATTTTATTATTATTAATACGTTTTGTGAGTCATAATATGAATGGCAGTAAACTAGGCTTATAAAATTTCATAAAAGCATGTGCAGTTCCCAGCAATCGTAAAGTAAAGTTAAATAGAGATATTAAGTAGCCTTGTAATGTCCGTCGCTGAACCGATGCCTGTTGTGTCAAGACATCGTTATGTTTAACGCAACCATTTTCGATGAGGATCTTTTATGATGTGTTCTTTGTAGTTTGTAGCGAGTACTGTTCTTTAATATTCTATTCGATATAAGAGTCGATTTTCGAACCAAACTAATAGACTTGTCATGATTTTGAGTATGATATACCGTATCACCTTAATTCATTTACCGATGTTAATTAAATATGTGAATAGATAATGGTAATTGTAGCATATATATAATTAAAGTAGTATTTTTAATAGCACCTCATTATTTGAAGCAAAATCGAGATTTATGGCGCTATAGATAAGTATGCTTAAACTGATGAATTAGGCTTGTTATTCCAGGGGATTATTAGACTTATAATGTCGTGTGAAATCTGAATACGCTGCGCGTGGACGGAGGGCTAAGTATCGATTATAATCAAAGAAAAACATCTGCGAGTACTCGGGTTACACCCCACTGCCCCCGGCACCACGGGCCCTACACGCTCGAGGCGGAGTTCGTGAAGGGATGGACACAGGGTAGTTAGTATCTTTGAGCTAGCAAAATTTTATAGGAAAGTTTCATAATATGAAAGAAGAAATTTCTAAGAAAACTAGTATCTAGTAGTAGTATCGATGATTATATTGTGTGTATGTGTTCTTCAAATACATTATAATCGTTTGTTATTGAGGCGGCGGTAATTAATTAGGTATTATATATTAATAATTAGACTTACAGGTACGTAGAATATATTATGTAGAAACATATTTGAAGAGGTTGAGATTTTAAATTGTCTTTAAATTATTATATAAAAATGTTGTAAAGATGTTGTAGTAATAGCCCGTACGTGATCGACGCGTCTTGAGGAAGTCGGTTGAACGGGGAATGGCGGTGATTTTCAAACGACTCCTAAACTATCAAGAGATAGTCAATACACTACGGATCTTAGAAGTTGTATTATTAACTTATTATGTTTTGTACAAGGAATATATTATCATAATATGTTCATGTTTTCATCGTCATAATAAGGTGTTTGCTTAATGAAAATGCTTCTTAAATGGTTATAATAAAGCCTTTTTCTTTAAAATTATACATGAACTAAAATTATTTATTTATTTATAGATTTTATATTAGACAAATACAGACACATGTAAATGGCGGCCTTATGAATTAAAACCATTTGTTCCAGGCAACCATAAATATTACCATTTCAGTGAGTATAGTCCATTGTAAATTGTCACAGAATCGACTAGAGCTGCAAACAGAAACTAAGCGTACATTTTGTTTGGTAAAAAGTAAATAAAAAGCAGTAGGTTGGGGTGCGAGCGCCGCGCTGCGACCAGCAATATTCTTGGCCAGTTAAACTCACTCGATTTAACCCACTTTACTGCTGATTGGCCGGCTTCATTTATTGATAATAAACTTTTCAGGTATTTTCTTGTTTAGCTACTTGCATATATCATACACGGTTATATTAAGAGCATAATATTATGTCAAAATATTTTTACAATAAATCTTTCTGAAAAAATTTAGCTCTCCAATAATATATTGTTTACTTGTTTGAACGCGCTAGTCTCTTATAGGGTCGTTTTTATAGAACATTTTTGAATATGATTCATAACATATTTTATTAACAGCGCTAAACTAACCGGTTACAGGAACGCAGACGAAGGCGCGTGTCGCTAGTTATATTTTCAAGCTAGTGTATCAAGTTAGTTTCATCGATCTTAGTTAAGTTAATAGGTAAGAAGAATGGCGGGAGTTGTGATTTATCAGGAATCTTCAAAGAGATGTGCAGTGAAACTCGCTAACTTCGTACACTTCTAATCACTTAACCGTTGCTTTGTGCTCTCGCTTTACTTTATAATAATCTATAGACAACACTGTAAACTAATAATAATATCGCTCGAAGCAGGGCTAGTAAGTTTTATAATAGAACAGAAAAAAAATATTTTTCTTAATATCTAATTCGTGAAATACGAAATAACCTAAATTGAAAAATCGAGCCTATTTTCTTATTCTGTGGGAAGTTGTGGAAGAGTTGTTTTAGTAGATACTTAGTTAGATTTAATAACTATGCAGAAAAACCTCGCACGCTGCTAGTTTTAATATTAACAAAAGTTAGCACCGATATAGACGGTTTCAATATTATGACAACATAATACGCGCTGTTTACACAACATGACAGACAGACAATCCGTGCCGGTTCGCTGTACGGCTTCCGATCCGTTACCGAAACACGATTTTGTAACCAAATATTATAGCTAACTCGACCCATACAATATGCCTTCTAAGTCTTGACTGTAATATAGTATAGGAATATTTTTATTAAACAATGAAAACTTGAATTAAAATATATTAACACGTTCAATATTACAAGAACATCTTAACCCTCAAATTTTCCACGTCACGCAAGCGTCGCCATCTGTGTAGATGGTAATGGATGGTAATGTTGTGTCAACATTAACTTTTAAACACGTATTCTTTCTCTCGTATTCAAACTCTCGTTACATTTTTTGCTGAATGGCCATTATCAGAACACTCTTAAAGCTTTTTGGTAGCGTGATATGACTATTTACAGCTAATGTAGCGATTCAGAAACAAATACAAATAGCGGCCTAAAGTATTGGAAAACGATTCGGGTATAAGTTGGAAGGGTCGAAAGTTTATATGGCGAGGACTCGCTATTCTTTGTTTGAGACCTTGTAGTTTTTATTGCGGCCGTTCGACGGACTACGAATTGCTAATGCTATATCATTTTCTGTTGCCTAAAAGTTGAGGGACCAAAGAACAAGTTTTTGAAACATAAAGAGCGTGGGGATCGCTAAAATAAGGCGTTAAACACTTACTATTACTATGACTATAGATGAACAATATAAACTGATTTGAAAAAAAGGGAACACGCGTAACGTTTTGAGTTCATCTTCTAGCTTGCGCTTCCACGTAATGTTACTAAGACATCGCAATATCTACCTTCTGATACAACAGATAAATTTCCAATCAGTTTTTATCCCTCGGGACGGGTCCTAGCCGTGTCGCAGATCTATGAATAGCGAATGAAATTTACGACTACAAGTACGAGACTGTGCTTGTGCTGTCAGATACATTATGTAAATAATACATACATCATCAGCGGGGTCGAGGGTCGGCATCCAAGATTTAGCTTCGATGAAATAAGCTATAATTCAATTTATGATGCGAGTTTCTAGCGTAGCGCGGGCCGAGACGAGTTGCAAACTTCTTGTTTCTTTGTCGTGTTCATGTACTGCTAGTTTCTTCGCATAATCATTTTATTTGAAAGATTAATTTATATGTTTTGCTTTTGTTAATTGTTTTTAAGAAGCAGTGTTTTCTTTTAAAACGTAAGTCTGCATGTAGGTTTTAAAAAATATCGTATTGTGACTTGAAGTAATTTAAAAATCATGCTAAAAAAGTCTATATATTAATAAATCAAAATCGTTGAGGATCTAAGCAATGAATAGTTATTGTCACACAATGGCCGATGTCTGGTGGAATATATAAATTGATGCCAGGATAAAGTGTCGACGTATTGTTATTCGCATGAAAGATGCAGTGGTCTGCAGGTGACGCGGTGCCGCCGACACCGGCACAAAAACTTGCATTTTATCGACACATCGCTCCTACGGCTTGAAATTTTTATATATCACATATGAATTCATGGCATGAATTACAAAGACGATTTTCTAGGTAATGTGTAAAGTTAGATTGGGAAAAGTTTAATGTTTCGGTAGCTTATCAACATGTCTAAAGGTGTTCTTCTTTTTCATTTTTTTATAGTCAATAAGGTTTAGTTAAGTTAAGTTTATACGTTAGTTAAGTTAAGTTTTAAAAGTTGAGTCAGTCATTAATTTCGCTAATAACTATAAGCAACCAGTCTCAGCACGGACAAACGTTCAGAGTTCTCTCATTAACTTACGACTCGGGGACTATACAACTAATTGACAGCATAATAGTTGAATGTATTGTATAACTAGTTATTAATACACGGATTATAAGAGGAGGAGATAATTGACACGTAGTTAGGGCGGCGATAACTCACCGCATCTCGGAATGGAAGAGAAATTTAATACATGCAGTCACTACTGCACTTTAGCACACTTCGACGTGAGACGCGACACCTGTGATTGTATCTCGGCTAGCTGAGCATTAAAATATTATTTTGTATGAAATTTGATAGTTCTTGTTAATAATGTTATGCACATACAGCTTATACTGGTAACTATGCATAGAAATATGTTATTTATATATGCCAATAGATTATATATAAAACGAGAAAAATTACAAAAGATTTAACTTACAATCAAGTGGCTTTAGATTTTATAGCATATTTATTTCGCATTTTCCGGCTATCAGAGTAACATTCATAGGTAATGTGGTATTATGTTGGTTATATTAACAACACATTAAGATAACCAACCTACTTAAAAGCTCACAAGATTTATTTATATTATAATAATAGCACTAGTCTCAATACATTTAGCTTTTATATCGCAAATAAATAACAGAATAGCTTAATTCACAATAGAACTCGGATTCCGTGTATCCATTACAGAGATTAGCGGCGTAATTAGATGAACGTTTTAATCAGTGTTAAACACATTAAAACGCATTAAGCTGCAGCTCAAGCACAAATAGTCGAGCTTTCACCTATCTAGCTTTAAAGCTCGCTCAGTTGTAAAGCTATTAAGTAATTTATTATTTTATCAATATAATTAAACGAAGCTTAAATTGAATTATTAATAGTGTCTCACGATTTTATCTTAAATGTAATTAAATTGTTGTTTGTGCCATTTTATTGTAAAAAAATCGGGTGGGGCTGTCCCGGGGCACACGGCCATTGGTTTTACATGAAACGTCTCTGTTAGCGAATCGCTTTAAAAGTAAAAGATTGAAATGAAAACAAGATTGACGCTGTTTTAACAGCGAGCTGACTATATAAGTGAAATTTTCACACCACATTTTTGTTTCTAAGACTAATAGTTTTTTAATTATTAAGGTACGATGATATAGACCTTTTCGTTACGTTCCACTTTTTAAACCTGGCCCCCGTATGTTTCGACGCGATTTTAAAGACGTTTCACGTCAAAAATACTATATCGCTTCAGTAGTTTTAGAGATTACATCTTACAATGTTTTCAACTCACATATTCTTATTAATAAACGTCCTTGAACCTATACACTACAATAATTAAGTAATTCCATAAGACCGCTTAGCTGACAATAGCAAAGTGCTTCGCGGAAAAATAGTGTGGTCAAACTTCAAACTTCTGGGTCAAACTTCTTGCCTCAACGGGTACTATACTTTTATTGACTCTTTACCAACCTTTACAGCATTACCTATAATTTTACAGAACCCACGAGCATATAACACAAACTACGCACAGCACCAAGATTGTGAAAAGCGAATAAATAAAGGTGTTTAAGTCTCAAATATGGTGCGTCGTTCGTTGCATAGTGCATGACGGCGCCCGGAGATGTGGCCCTTTGCGCCCTAAGTGTATCCTGATTTATATTTAACACTAAATTATGTGCTAATTTTTACTATTCTTTGTAAATGTAGGAAGCTTTTTTTATATAGCATAAAATAGCATACTCTTATAGGTATTAAAAACTAAAAATCTTTATTCTGGGGCTACGTTAACCTTTAAATTTTTTGACTCAATGGAGAGTGACCAACCACACCGTTACAACTTGTTATTAACAGATCTATCAGACTGATATTACAGACCCAAGTGCATAATTTTAATTCCAATTGAATACTTTTACGCATTACTGCACCGATACAAGAACAATAAGTGTTGATATGAAAGATATGAGTTGAAAACGCATAAATATCATATTATAAAAATAATATTGTTCGCTATAGTAGTTCCAGAGATAAGAACGTTTGAACAAATAAACACATATTCTAGCATTATAAACATGTTGTTATAGATTTCTATGGCCCATATCTAACGTCTATTTTGACAGACTACAACTCATTTCCAATCTATGTATGACAGTATCGAAATATGCAAATCTCTGTAACAGCACCTCTTAGTGGGGCGTAAATTGTGAGCGATTAATTCAGCTACCGGGATCGAGAACACGACTTGTTTGGGCTTAGCAATCCGCTGCAGATAATATTTAATTGGAAATCAATTGGTTTCCCTTTTATAGCGCCGGTTTCTAGAGCTCGTCAATTCAAGTCTGACGGCTCGTACATTTAATATTTAAAAAGATAAATTACCAGCGCTTATAGCAGCCATTACTTTAAATAAATATACCTTGATGGTACTGTATTGGAAACATTCAGTTCAGATATATGATGTTTTTGAAGTTTCTTTTTGTCACTATGGCGGTAAGATCTTTAAGTTTTGTCGGTCTTTTATTCTAGCTTTGCAATGTATATGATATTATGATATCAGTTTATTTGATCGATTGTAGCTTCACTTAATATAAAATAATCTTTACATAGCAGGAGACTATATAGCAGGAGGCTTTCATTTCAGATAAAGTTTTTAAATTGGTTCTTGTGTAGATATTATTAATGATACTGATATCTCAATGAACCTAGTAGCAGGCTGTTTGTCGCTCATTTATATTTGTTCAGGTCATAAACTACTAGTAGATACTATTAAAACAAAAAGAATTAGTTATAGCTAAAATGATCTAAAGTACATCAAGACGCATTTTATTCCGTCTAGTGGCGCAAGGATCTGGCTCTTAAACATTTCCTGTCAAATGTCAAGTGTCAAGTCTCAGCAAATTAGCGCGCGAGTGTCACCGACACCGGCACTGACACCCGTTGACAGATCTCGTTGTCGCCTGAGTCCGCGCCGGGATTAGTTCCACGCTTCATCCCAATTGACACCCATGTGGGGACCATTTGTAAATTTGACACGCGACATGTAAATGGCTATACTTCATCGCGACCTTGAAGATGTCTGTAACACGAAGACAGAAATAGATACAGTTAATTATGTGTCTATGTGTCAACTGTCACTACATCTTTGTTTTTACTTGTTGTAAAGATACATGTTGATGCAATTTTCTGTGAAACTAAAACATGACTAGATAAGAAGACGTTAACAAAGTTAATGTAGGTACTGGTCTTTAAACTATACGAGTTTACTTTACAATTTAAATTAACACTCAGCAAGCCAAAATTAAGACTGATTTACGAAAATGAATACACAGACAGAATAGCACAGACTCAAAGAAGCCTGCATCTTTAAGATATATTTATAAGAAGCGTCTAGCAAGAAGCCGCTAGCTATCAATCCTCGAGTCGGGAAACTAGCCGGTAATTAAAATGAAAAAGTCTCGTCTCGATGCAAATCCAAAGCTAATAACTAAGGGAATATTAAACGGAATGTAGTTGGAGGGAGCCGTCACCGAACATCGCCGAGCGCGACCAAACATTAGCGAGCGCGACCGAACATTGCCGAGCGCCGGCGAGCCGCGATCTGATGCCGGATTAACTGCGGCTTCACGGGAAGCTGACAACTGGAAAATAGGATTAGGACCAAGTGCTGTTTTTGCGGCAGAGAACAGTTTTTATACACGTTTAAAGAACTCGTAATTGTGCTTTCAGATTGTCCTGTGTCAGCGTAAAATGACAATTTATTGCAATTGCGATTGCAATCTCAGATCATATAGCCTTTCTGGACTTATGTCTTCCATGATATTTTACTAAATGGATTACGCTAAGTTAAATAAAGAGTGTGCTTAATTCAATGGGCTGGTTCAATTTAATTTTTTTATAGTTTACAAGTTAGTACACCTACATTTGTTTCTAAACAAGTATTATAAAGCCAACAAGCTAATTGTAACGATATCCTTTAATCTGAGCACTCAACAAACAAACAAAGCCAAGTATGTCGCATGCATCTGCTTTTAGAAGCATCTATTTACGGCCCCAGCCGCAGATAAATTGTCGACTGTCAAGGTGCACTAAACACAGCGCACTAACACGTGGGACTGGGGGCATGGGGCCTGGGCCGGAGACGAGGGACGGGGGACAGGAATGCTTTTAAACGGGCTATTGAAAGCGCTGACGTGTGTAATTTCAGCACAAAAAGTGCGGGGCGTCTTTCATCGGCTGTCTGAGGGCCCCGATGCTAATATCGACTGTTCAATGGACTTCTTTAAATAGCCCAAATATTGCCGCGATAAGGATCGGATTTAGTGTGAATGGTAAATAACGTTTTAAAGCCCGGCTTAGCTTGGGGTGCCTTTCATATGTCTCGTAATGCGCGATGCGTTTGAGTCATTTTAGACATTGAATGAGACACTTTATAAATAGACATTACAGTGGTACATGGTATCTTTTAAAAACTTGTCATAATAATTTTGCCAATGACAGAGAGGTATTTAACTTTTTCTTGCATGCTTCAGTGCCAATTCTTGGAACTTATTATATTGACGAGATTTCTTTATAAAATTTCCTACTAAAGGAAAGCAAGTGAGAGCGAGATTCGTGATCAATGTCGCAGTTTGTAGGTATCGTGTAGTCGCGTTCCGGCAGTACCTTATAACTCTGTTTCATATGCGCCATAAATTCCCGCCGCTCCGAGCCGCGTGCCGCACATTGGACTCGCATAAACCGAGTTTTTACAGCTATATTACAATCGAAGATGGCGAAGAAAGGTTTTGTTTCCATACAATGGAGGCGATAAAGGCGACAGGGAGAGGGGGTAAGGGACGGACGGACAAACAAATCGGCCGCTATCTGTTACCGGGCGCGGGCAAGTCGCAGGATTTTGTTATTTATCGCGAAGACAAGTGCCGGGAAAAGCTTTTAACACGATGGGACGCAATTTGTCGCCACTAGCCGAGATCGCTCGCGCCAACCCTTATGCATGATATATAATGCACGCTATTTGCTCTGCTGAAGCTTAACATATAAATATTACCTAGCGAAATTGTTATGCGTCAACCAAAATTGTAGTATTTATGTAACGACAAGTGAGAAGCTTTTAGATAAACCGTGTCTACTACTATCATCAATATAAATCTATTCAATTTTTTGCTATGTTAGATTCGCTAGTGACTCTAATATTATATAGTAGCTATTAATGTATTTAAAACACCTGTAGAATTTTGCGTTGTGAATGCAATTACTTTACTACAAGAAATTTATAATCGCAACATAATTATCAGTATGAGAATTAGCCACCGGGGTGACTAGTGGAGTTGGAATATGGTTGATCCGCCGACGCAACACGACGCTCGGTTGAATATAATACGAGTTCGCGCGGCTAATCCTACACGTTATATTATATATGTATACATGATCGTGGTGACCATGGACTTGCTCTACTTATATCGGACTATAGTGAAGCCAAACTTATGTGTGCATATGTAACTTTGTCTATACGTCACCTAATCTTACACTATTTTATAAGATCTCCTTCAATTCCCAAACGCTATCGTAGCTTAGCACTTTCAAGATCTGTCCAAATTTCATCAAAATCAGTCCAGTTGCTTAGAAGCAAAACCTAACAGATTATTCAATTTCGCGCCGCCATATCGTTTCTTTTCTATGATTGAAACCATTTAAGTTCATCGTGTAAGGTTGACATGAAGACATGTAGCATGAAATTACCGCATGTCCGTTAGACCGCGGCTCGGGTGTGATTTAAGATTTAAACGGACGCCGCTCCGTACCTGTTAGTCACACCAGATAAATGCTTTAGTTAAGGGTTTAAGTCTTGTTACTGCAACTTATTGTGTTATTTGTCTCCTTGATTCTTCGGCACTCGATGCATTTTGTATATTTATAATGTCACTGATTCATACGGAATTTTGAAGGTATTTATATTATTAGTATTTATATTAAACTACATATTATTATGAGTACTATTTAAAGTGTAGTATTTAAAGTTTGATTAAATACTTCTTAATTTGAATGTTTAAACATAAAATATGTACATACTTGTATTTACGTATATATGTAGTAAGGATTTAGCAGTATTAGGCTTAACAAAACCACACCATTGGAGCGAAAACATTTGATGAGCAAACAGAATGAAATAGCCGCGATACGGCGACTCGCGCCGACTACAAACAAAATATTTGATGGAGAATGTGACCGCTGCCACCGACGTGCCGACTAACTTTTACACACTTAAATAAATATTTAGAATGTTTCAATAAATATTTGAAACTATTTTGTTATAATATTTTGGTTAGACTTAAGTGGTCACAAATTGTATTTATGTTGAACATTAGGATTTTAATGAAATCATATTATAAGGCAGTATGTAAGGAGTATCTACCAATCCTTTAAAGGTCTATAACACACTTGCGATAGTACGAGTGCACACTCGTGGATGGACGGCCTTTAAAAGTGTCTTAACAGATGAAACGCCGCTTCAAAAAGTGAAATATAAAATACAACACCAGCTGCACGATGGTACTAAGAACATTCCCGAAATACGTGTAATGTAACACCAATTTTATACTTATTCAATACTATTTAAACAAAAATATGTTTTTGAATAAAAACCAAACAAAGGGTCTGAATGGAACGCCGAAGAATGCTTAAAGTGTTTTCTTTCAGACTTATACAAATCTCCTTGTATTTGATTCTCGGCTACCTTATTATACAAAGTAACCAACTGAATAGGAATGTCGACACTTGACACCTGGTTATTAGAGAATAGTGCTGAGGCAATTGAGCCCTTGCCTCTACAGGATAGAGACGACAATGGCCTGGTGGTGTGGTAGGGGGGATAAAGAAACCTTTGTTGTATTGTGGGGATTACGGCAAACAGATTCGATTCGTTATGACATGTTTGGAAAGATATTGATGTTGTTGACATTGCAGTCGTACTGGGTAATTTATGGCTTTCGGTTTTAATTTTTTATTACAAGGTGCGGTCGAAATGTTGTATTTCAATAAATATTTGGATAGTGGATATTAGTTTCCTTACTAACAATAATAATTATAAATTTTCAGATACATAGTATTAATTTACTTTCTTAATTAAGAGAAAAGTAATATTATTAAAATATAAGTCTATACACAGGTACACACAGAGTTTATGTCTAATAAAGTCTTAAACCTCAAAACGATCCTGTAAGAATTTTCCTCTATAAAAAGTACCTACAAAATATGTAGTAACGTTTTGTTAGTTGACAATCGATAAAAGTGAGCCTCCTACACCTGATCGTGAAAAGCAGCCAACTGGCGACACAATATATGTCGAGTTGGCAGATATTGGGTTCGCGACAATAGTCTTCCGGGCCCATTGTCCCCGGATCGTCCCGGAATTGCCCCGGTACGATCGCCCACTCGCACCGTTCCCAATTTATTCCTTTTTACGTGTACATCATAATTCTAAACCATTTTATGCATAGAAAAATTAACTCGGTATTATGGAATATCATCAATCAATAAAAAGGATATGACGTATTTTATCGTTTTATGAAAAATATAATTTGGTAAGTATAAAGTAAGCTATAGAAATCAATTGCGATGGATTTTGTCAAAACGATTTTTTACCTACTCCAAAAAATTGTTTACTGTGTAACCTTAGCGAAAAAATGTCAAGGTCATCGTGACCAACTAGGTCGTCTGAATCATATTATATTTAGTAAAAAATGACTTGACTGTTCAATGAACACATTCGAAACAAAAGCACGTACATTACTCCCGTGTCGTGTAGTTATAACGTGAACGTAGTAGCAGTACGGTGGCACTGTGCGGTGTAACGTACAACGCGCCAAATCCCACAGACGCATAAGCCTTTATTGAATAAATCCGTATCAAGTCAAGTTAATTCCATTACGAGTTTGATCAACACGAGGCTTAGTTTAGTCGGAACATTTCATTACGCGAGCGATGTTTTCCCCCGACATATTAATCCTCATTAAATCAAATTAATTATTCACCGTACCTTCGAGTTTTGGGTAATGTTGCCGCTCGATTGATGTAGCAGTAGTAGACCCGAGCGTAGCGGTCTGGGGGTTTTAACTACACATACATGATTTACGATAGGTGTACCTGAGTGCCATTTCGCTGTGATGCGGTGGTGTGTTGCGGGATATGGTTTTTATGACTTTTATCTTAATAAACAAAAAATACATATTTTAACATATTAGGTGTTAAGAGTATACCTATATAGACAACTCATTCGTTTTACCTCATTTACTAAATTTATTATTGTTTTAGCCATGACGTCCCTTAATTTTACCTATGAAAGATCTGATGTTCGTTCTCGATGAGATTTTTCGATTAAAATTTATTCATTAGGCTGCTTCAACCTTACAAATTAACAAATTTTACCTATTTTAAAATATCCCCTTATAGGCTTATCTTTTCGCTCTTTACATTAATAAAATTACACACTTTAAATTGAAAAGAATGAAGGCATCAACAGTGCAAATCGCTGCCTCTTATGCGACCGCTCCCGCTGTCTCTCAGCGGTGCGCTGAGATTTGTTGCAAAGTCGACGCTTAAGTGGTACACTCGTGCATTAAATATGACCGCGGCCGGAGCGCGGGGGGGAGCGCGGGGAGGGCGGGGGCGGGGGGAGACGAGCTACGAGCTGAAACCACTTTGAATGAATAAACAAAGAGAATGTTCTTCTTGATTACTTTAACTGCTTTCCTAACTTCGTTACCAGATTAAGTGGTTTATTCATTAGAGCCGAGTGTCACGTCGTTTATGGCCTTTTAGGAATTGTGACTTACATATTTAAAGAAGACTGAACAATATTAAGTTGTTAAAAACTTAGTGGTTAAATCCAACTTTTAAGCATACAATTGTCTTAATATGAAAGCTCAACGAAATAAGAACAGCGATGATTCCAAAAGATTTTTATTTATTTATAGATACGTTAAAATTAATCCATCCGCTTCTTCCAACTACTTTCCCTTCTCTAATGGAGAACTAATTTACAAATTTAAATTTCCTTATACATTTATAAAGTTTAACAGTTATTAGTTATATACTTCCATGAAATAAAGTATTCTATTAACTTCGATGGTTACACAGAGTAATAGTTAGTAATGCCATCGGAAATAAGGCCCGATCCGGGGTATAGAAGGGCGTCGTAAAACAAGGGCTGACGGACGCGGCCGGTCGCTCGGAAAATTAAAGTTAAATGAGCCGTTAGAGCAACGATACCAGGGGATCACACATGTATCGTTAACGAGGAAAGACATGCGGTTGAAACGTCCGCTGGTTGGAAAGAGAGAGAAGATCGCGGTACCAATGTAAAATATTGACTTAACTAGTACTTGAAATTGGTTAACATAATGTTGCTTAGTTGCTGATTAATACTTTTAAACTAGACTCAGTCTATTAGTCTGATTAAGACATCATTTGTGCTATTCAGCTTTAAATTATCAGGTTGAAAATATAGTCGGGCTCTGTAAATAGAGGCGAGTAAAACTGCTTAAAATATTTAATGCGTTTCATTGATTATATAAAACCATGAAAAGTATTGCGATCCTTTATCACTTTTCAATAAAGTCCTTGTGTATGGCAGTGGGTAGTATTGGGTAGTGTTGGGTAGTGTTGGGTAGTATTGAGTAGTGTTGAGTAGTGTTGAGTAGTGTTGAGTAGTGTTGAGTAGTGTTGGCCAGTGTGCGGCCGGCCATGTGTCACTCCATCGGATGTTATCTGTTATCCTCCATATACTGTATGTCATTCAAACACCTTTTTGTTATATATAATAGATATAGGTTATCATCAATTTTATGAAACAATTATGTTTAGTGCAATACATACACTTCCAAACCTTTTTCTTGAGTTCTACGTTGTAAAA
Source organism: Eurema mandarina (assembly GCA_018238005.1). Classification (NCBI taxonomy): domain Eukaryota; kingdom Metazoa; phylum Arthropoda; class Insecta; order Lepidoptera; family Pieridae; genus Eurema; species Eurema mandarina. The sequence continues at coordinate 27,024 of DWAJ01000865.1, forward strand.
AATAACATAAGAAAATTTGTACATCTCCGTAAAGCGAAGATTTATTTCTTCAACTTTGACTGCTAAAAGCAAACCCAACCATAAAATAAATTAAGGTAAAAAAATCTTTAAAAACAAGCTTTTATTTAAATGCGCTAAAAAGAAAAAAATAAACTTTTACACTATAACTTTACTGTCAACTTATAACATTTCAAATTCAACATATTTGACA
>DWAJ01000866.1:0-27229 GCA_018238005.1 Eurema mandarina
TGCGCGAGCGTTGATTGGTTGTCCTAGTCGTGTTGTCTTTCTCGCACCAATACGTCAATTACGAGCGCGATTCTACCGATGCGCAGCTATTCTCGTCCAGCGCTAAACATAAATGACGCGTACTATAGGTGTATAGTCAAGACCCTTTTTCTTAAGAATACATGAAGGTATCACACATGAATATCATATCTTGTGGTACCAATACTTATTTCTGCTCTGAAAGACCAAACATAAACGAAGAATATAATTCTCCGACTCATCAAATTTGGCACGAAGATAGAAACCAACATTTGAAAAAGATTTTATGAAACCGTCGTCGCTCTAATTAAGCAAATTAAATAGTCTCAATTTGCATAATTGTGTGTTACGAACTGGCGTCCAGTACTTTGTTGGTTTTTATCAAAGCTAAAGTAAAATAATGTATGTATTAATTACTAAACTGGTTATAATAAATAAGGTGTTGATAGATTCGCAATAATTGTCCGACTAAGACTACATACAATAGATTTTTTTTTGTGTTAAAATTAATTAGTCTTGAGCAAGATTCTTTAAAGATCTTGAACAACATCGTTGTCATGTCAGTTAGATAGAAATTTTTAATATTCCTTCCTTTAATGTAATAAAATTATAAAGCCTTAATTTTAAATATATGAACATTAATACAGTTGTTACTATATATGTAATATACCTCATTTGTTTTCAATTCACACCTCTTGATTTAATCTGTGTAGTGACGTCATAAACCTTTACAATTGTTAGCTCTTTTGGTTAACACGTACAAGTCGTGACAGTGATGTAATCACTGGAAAATCCTTCCAGTAAATAAAGACGAATTAATATTTTTTATCTGTGCTCTGGGTATGCAGAACTAGGCGCCTTGACTATTTGTCTAATAGTATATTCATATAATTATATTATATAGTTAAGACTGGAATACCGAAATATAAAAATAATAAAATAACAACTAAGGATTTACGATGTGTCATTTTTATAAATTATATGTTCTACACTTTCAATCTTTATATTCTTCTAAATAAACTTTACATTAAAATTTAAATTCTAATACTTGGTATAACTACCTAGTATAAAACGCAGTTGCTTTCTCTGTCTTTATATGCCTATGTATAATACATGCATAATATGCAAGCGAAGCCAGGGCGTGTCGCTAGTGTATTCATAAGTTAGTTTAGTTATGTTTCAAGTACACATGCACTCATATATTTATAAAAGATTTGTTCGTGTTTAGCAAATTGTTTAATTCCAATGCAATTAACACCTAACATCATATCTTAACCTGCACGAATTACGTAAGCATCTTCAATTTACTACGAGACCTCTAGACGAGTCATTATGTACTAACAAGACATTATTGTTATGGTATTAGTCACTCAGTGACCGACTACATCTTGTTTAAGTCCACTGTAAGCCTTAGCAACAGAAATACCAATATTTTTAATAATACCATTTGAATCCATAGTTTTTGTGACTTCATACATTTTACTATGAGCAAGTGAAGTGTTTTTTTACGAATTATTTATTAGAGGGTATAATTGGGTGATTGAGTTTAATACAGAAAAATGGTTTCCAAAATAGAAGTGCTTAGTGCAAGTGATGTCGTTAAAGTGTTGCAATTTTGGGATAAACATGAATTCGTCGATTTTGTTAAGGAGAAGAATGTCGATGGGAAGAATTTATTGGTTAGTGCTATCTTTAAATACACACCACCATTTTACCAACAAACAAACACCAAAATTTATTCTTAGGCTGATTGTTTAGTTTTAAATTAAAGATAATTTACGGTTTTATACTAAACAGTGTTTACAAAATATGGTTATTTCAACCATTTTGAAGTTAGTAATTGATAAAGTAATTAGTTGGATTTTCCCAAACGCCTTGATGCCAATTTACGCGTTCCGTCCTCTAATAACATAAGCAATTAAGATTACTAATAAAATTAACTGAATAATTTAACTTAGAAAACACCATAAATTTCCCCTTAACTGGTTATCTTCAAAACTTTGACAGTTATAGTAATAATTTTGAACGATTTAGGAAATTACGGAGGTTACGGTGAAACTATGGCGCCCGAAGATCAATGCTAAAGATTTGGTTACATTTATAGAGAATGTAAAAAAAGATCCTAACAAATACTTAAAGTGTTTAACGAGTGATGAAGTTATAATAAAAGAAACGAATTTATGTAGCGAGAGCCAGTACCAAACGGTTAGTGTCAGAAAGATAAGCAATCAAGAAAATAGTTCTCATAATGTTGAGGATATTCTAAGAAGGATCGTTGCACCGAAGAGCTTTTTATATCGGAATAAAAAGGACAAGGTTGCTTCTTATGTACCGATGGAAGGATCTGGAAAGAAGACGAAAAAGTTTTTTCGCTTAAGCTCTTATGATTATCCAATTTTTGATCTCAAGTCGCGGTTTTCTAAACTTGACAATTCTGATCGTGGCTATTATCCCGTGGAGTCGAATGTTGTACAAAAAAATAAAAAGCCAGATTCCAGAACGAAATATAAGTCGTTACCAACACCAGAGGTTGTGAGTGACAAATTTTCAGAAGACCATTTGTATGAAGATTTGTGTTACAACGAAGAGCCTATTGAAAAAGTTCCGAATCAAGTGAAGCCTTGTATGGTGAAAATACAAGAACTCTTTCAGTCCTTCAGGTTTCCCTTTTTTAAAAGAACTGAAGTTCAAGCGGAAGAGTTGAAGAATGAAAAAGAAAACAATATATATGAAAACAACGACAGTACGGATATGTATGATTCTGTACATGTGCAGAAAGACGCTTCTAATGAACAGGTGATTATAAATTATAGATAATACTATAGATAGTTAAAGTTTGTTAGTTCGTTAAGTAGTATATGTAACTATTGAATCGATTTTGTAAATTTTATACTAAGATGCAAAATATCTTATACTGATCTAATAATTCTCATTTGGCTAAAATTCTATATGAAGATGTGGATCTATATGTGGAATGTGGATTTAATCTTTAGCTTACTTTACCATCTTTCCTATAAGTTAAGGGACATAAATATTGCGTATAATCTATACTAATAAAATAAAGCTGAAGAGTTAGTTTGTTTCTTTGGTTGTTTGAATTTTTTTATTGGATAGATCATTTATCGAGGAAGGCTTTAGGCTATATATCATCACACTGTGACTAATATAAGCGAAGAAATAATGGTACATAATATACAGTTTTCTCATATTAACTGCTTCATATTTTGGGTTTAATACAACTTTAAGATTTATTAGTCTGTTATGAAGCGTGATTAAAATACATTTCACTGGCGTCTTAATGAACTTAAAGTGGCAATAATATGGCAATCAGGCTCAAGTATCGCAATTTAAAAAGTATTAACGACTGTAAGATCCTCTTGTTCATATCTTGGCGAACGAGTATTTGGAATTTAAAATGAATTATTAAAAATAATTTAAGGAGTGAAGCATGTACAACCCGTTGCTATTTTTAAGATCTATAGGAAATAACATCATAAAGCTGAAGATTTGTTTGTTTTGGCGCTAATGTCGGGAACTACTGTTTCGAAATGGAAAAACATGTTTGTGTTGGATAGTTCATTTATCGAAAAATACTTTCTATACACACTTTCTTTCTTCACTGACTTTTAACATCATACTGTGACTTATAGGAGCAAAGCATCAGCAAAAGCATATATGTTATAGAAAACGTTATGATAATTGATATTAAAAAATCCATAATAATATTATAAATGGAAAAGTGTGTCTGTATGTTTGTCTTTCTTTCACGCAAAATCAGCTGGACCGATTTAGTTGAAATTTGGTATGTGATACTCTGGATTAAAACATAGGATAATTAATATTCCATTGCTGCCCGGGGTTAAAACCGCGGGGCACACCTAGTAGATTATAATCATAGCTTCTATAATCATATCGTATCTATAATAATTATAGCAATTTTTTTATTTTATTTTTCTACATAGTCTCCTAACAAGCAACATTAACTCCATCTTTTGTTATACCAAGAATCCCTTTGACAAAAATTCTCGTAATCACAAGAACCATAATGAGTTATTTCCAACATCCACACTCCACAGTCTCAAAAGCGAATACAAAAATTAATAAGCAAACGCGCCAATTAAACTTGTTTAATCTTCTTAACCTACACAAGTGCTTTGATCTCGTAATTAGTCGATTAATTAAATTTGACTCATGCAAATGATAATCCGACGTTATCCAAAGCTTACCTGTTCTAAGAACTTCGCGCGAACGGATTTCATATTTACCTGAATAACGTTTTGATCTTGAAATTCTATTTTGCTTCTTCAATTTATTTAAATAGAAACACGATGTAATTTTAAGTTCAAGCAAAGGTTTAGACGGTTAATCTTGGAACTAAATGTTTTATGTTATAGAGTATTAATTATTTATTATCGGATTAAATAAACGGTTGTATGCAAGTGGAAGAATATACAGACAGTATTGTTGTTTGTAAATATTTCAATAGCTGAATCTTACTTATCTAGTACGGGCGCCAAGCTCCGTCTTCGTATGAACATATTATGCATACAACTCCATACATATATATTTAAAAAACCCAACAAAATCTTTGCCGTAGTTTTATAGATCTGAACTAACCGTAATTGCACCTGTCTGTGTATCCTTATAACTATTTTTTGTTCAATAGATAGACAATGACAATTGATCATTTGCTGATAATTAATCTTATACATTTCTAATTATATGATCCATTGATATGTACTTAAAGCAATTTTAAAAACATCAATGGTATCAAGTTTGTGTATCCCCAAAATTTTAATAACAAAAATACAATTTGGAAAACATTATTCTATTAACGCTTAGACCTTTTCTTCCGAAATTGTTACAGATAAATTTGCCAGTAGAAGACTATCTAGTTCCTGTAAACATTGAAAAAGACTATTGCGACGTGTGTTTGAAACAAAAAGAGGAATCACTTCTTGGCTTCATCATGAACTATTTGGAGACGCGTTTTGGAAGGCGAGGTTTGTATTTATTTATTTAAAACACTTTATTGTACATAAACACTTTATTGAAAAAACAGCATACAGATACAAAGAAAACTTAAATTGTTATGCACAAAAGGCGACCTTATTGCTACATAGCAGTCTCTGCCAGGCAACCTGAATTTTAGTTTAATTCTAGACAGAAAAGTGTATTCGAATTGGTGTTATATGTTGTAATTAATTTTTAAACTATATCATGAGGTTTGACTCGTGCAAGACTGTATCAAATACTTTAATAGGAGATCTTTTATATTTAAGTCAAGATGCGCCGATGAAACTTACAAGCCGAATAAATAAACTAATAAAATATATTAAAAAGAAAGTCGATTTAATTAGTAGAATCCTTTGGGTACGTCAGACCGTGATATACTTTAATTATAATACACTATCTAGGTTTTGCCTGCGACTCCGTCCGCGTGGACTTTCATATAAACTTTGACCCTTTTTTGGAAACTTTTTCCAGTTAAAAGTAGCCTATGTTCTGTCTCAGGCTCTAGATCATCTGCGTACCAAATTTCGTTGTAATCGCTTCAGTAGTTTTAGCGTGATGGAAAGATAGACAGACAGAGCTACTTTCGCATTAATAATATTAGTATGGATTATTTAAACAAACGTTAAAAACTAAGTTCGAATGTCTATTAACTTTCTAAGTTTATTAATGAAGGCATAGAGGCAACCAAAGAGTTTCATGTCGAAAATGCTCTAAGTAAATGCTCTAAGGTATGATGCTATTTGCTACTACAAAATTCCATACTGATACGTATACATTAAAGCTGAGTTTCAATTACATTACGGAATTAAATCGAAATCCAGTAAGCTAATTATCGACGCGTCGGATGGTAAAGAACGAATGTCGATAATAACTAGTAATCGTATTCGGTATCATTTTGGAAACATGGCCGCTGCTCACACCGAAACGTAATTTGTTTTTCTATTAACATTGTTTTTGTCTTTAGTTCGTTTGGTATTTTCATTCTTTCAAGTGTTTTATTTAAACTGAAATGATATGTTATTAAATGACCTAGTAGTATATCTACTTCCGATTTTTTAGTAATTCATAGTTTTTGGAAAAAAAGTTTTAACTGTCAATGTTTGTAAAAACTAAGATATTACTATTTTGCAGACACACGTCAGCTTTTTAACAAAGTTTTAGATTATCATACATGTATATGTTACGGACTAATTAATATCTTAATTTAGATCGAAGTGAAGATTACTCGACGGTCCTCCAGCCAGTAAGGCTGATAACAAATCTTTTGAACAGAGCCTAGAAATTTAATAAAATATTAACATATTTTTTATTTCTTCGGAAAGCAAACAGTCATAAGTAATAAATATTGAGACGTGTAAGTGTAAAAAAGATCATTTGAATGTTCTGGAAATTATAACAAAAGTAACCACTATTACGTTACTGTGTGAGCGTCGGTATGAATGCAACGCCCAACGAAATTAGCAAATCCAATAAGTTCCAGCCAAATTGGGATAGATTGATGAAATAATGTCCATATTGTTCCAAATTATTGGCTGAACACGATTGCTTTGGTTCTTTCTATAAGCACGTGTTAACGTTTAGTATGAGAGATTTTTATATAACAGCTAATGTTCTAGATTGTAGTGTGTTGGTAAACCACCACGTTTGTGTGTAAGATCACATGTAGGTGAGCTTAAGACAAAAACAAAATTTATACGTATCTTTTGCTTGTCCAGAAATAAAAAATAAATAAATTAAGAGAAAGGTTACGGTTAAGTCGCGTTTCGGTCAACAAAGTGCATTTTCTAGCTTTTAAAAATTGACGACTTTATAAAGATGAATATTTAAAGTAAATATTTAAATTATACTGAATGAAAATTACACGAGTAAATTAATATCAATGTATGATATAATATAGGTATTTATGTTTTTTTGTAATTTCCTGGTAATCTGATAGAAATTACTTATTAATGGTAAACCCGCCATTTATACACGTTTCACGTACAAATGGCGGGTTTTTTAACGTTAAACAATTGTAGTTTTCTATGTGTATGTTTTAAATGTAATCATGAAAAAAAATAATATAAGAAGAATCTAGAATAGGTATATGCAAAGTAAATAAACTTAACTAAACAAACTGGGATAAAAAACTGATAGATCTGCTACATGCACTTCTTACTTTCTCATGACGCTTGTTTTTTTGCCCAACTCGTGTCACATGGTCCACATGTGTTTAGTGATGTCCCTGTATCGATGAAATTATGTCGATATAAATATAATGTTGATTAAGACATTATAATGGATATTGCTATTTTATATTATTGTATTTAAACTGTAGAGTAATCATAAATGAAATGAATATAAAAATAATTTTTTACTAATTACTTGTACAATACATAAAAATAATATAATTATACGAAGATGGTTGTTTTTTTTAATTTTGTATGCGTTATAAAATTATTTTATTTTAATAATTAATGAATATACGTACGAATGAATAGTCTATATTAAGTTTTTACATTATTAATAAATTAAAAAATAATGATTTACATAATAAATTCGCATAATATATTATTATTTATTACACATGTATAAAAAATATAAACCTTCCTCTTAAATCACTCTATGTATTAAAAAAGTGCACGAGAGTCGGCTGCATAGTTTTAAATACTTAAGAATACATAGGGATATAGGGACAGAGGAGGTGACTTTGTTTTATTATATTTAGTGACAAAACATCGATATAACGTAACGTCCCTTGAATTTCCGTTTTTTATTCTTTTATTGGTAATTTGAAAAAATAATAGTGGGAATATGAGTTACTCCGCAGTGTCTATCGTGAACTTATACAAATCGATGTGTGTGTTCTTTTGTAAATATTAGTCTCAGTTTTCCATAGTGAAAAAAAATTATCAATAGTTTTTAAAGTTTCTTAATTCTACTAAAAATAATTCATATAGTTTACGGACATAGTAAGCAAGTTAAAATATAGTATATATTTTAACTTGTATATATATAAACACCTATATTTTAACGTAGTTCAAATAAAACTGAGTTTATCGGTGTTTTAAAACCTAATTTATACTTCTATTACTGTACGCGATACTATGATACGATAATATAAAAAAAACCCAAAAACATCTAATCCAATTGCGTGTGCGTTTAACGTTAACAGAACAATAAACAATAACAATTTTTTTATTTTACACAAAAAATAAATATCAAAGAAAAAAATTGTTCCCATTTCACTTAGAAACAGACAGACAGACAAAGGACTTTTAAAATATGAAGTAATACCGGCCAATGTGAATTGGACTGAACGCGAACACGCGATGACTCACTCTGACCTGACTCATCAGAATTAATATTAATTTAGTGACATTTGACACGCTCTGCCCTATCAGATTCGACATGGCATTGTTTTGGAATCGCCAATTGTGTTTTGAGATTTTTTTGTAACGACTTCGTGATAGACTGTTTGGAAGGACATACAAAACTTTGACTAGTAGTTGTAATAAAACATTTGTGTTTATGTAATCCAAAACCAATATAAATCAGTTCATTCGTTTCCAAGCGCCATCTAGTAACAAATTAACTAACAACTAAATTAGTAGTAAAAATAATTCACGTAATTTTATTCAGTTGCTTATAAGTAGATCCTCCCTTCTTCGTTTACCTTCCAAGAACTTATTTTTTCGTCTTGCTGGTTCGCTTCATCTCTCATGTTATATAATTTTCTTTGACCTCAAAAATCGTTATAGAAGTAACATAAGTTAAAACACTTCCAGCGGTATTGTAGTTTTCGTTTAAAAATAATTATAAACTAATATAACGATGCAGTTTTATTTAAGTTTTGAACCAGCTAAGTTTTTTCTAATAATTTAAAATAATATATTAAAGTATAACCGATATGAATCGTATGAAAATGGACATGATATAGTCATGTATATAATCGATCAACAATGTGTTGGTGGGTGAAAATCAGTGTGCCTTTGGTGTATAATTTAGGACTACGGGTCGGTGATGTTGTTGTCGATGTATTCTATAGAGCTCTACATTGTTCCAGCGATGTTATAGCAGGTAAGAATTCAAAGAAACTTACAGCTAGACTCAATTTTTAATTAAATTTATTGTTTAGTTAACTATGCCCGTGGTTTTGTATAGCTTTCGTTATCATATGTTGGGATGAAAAATATCTTATTTGATTTAATCTATGTATTAATATAAAAGGAGAAACTGGTTGACTGACTGACTGACTGACATATCAACGCACAGCCTAAACGGCTAAACGTAGGCACGTGAAATTTGGAAGGGACGTAGCTTAGTTACCGTAGAGATGCACTAAGAATTCCCGAAATTCCCTCCGTAACAGGAACAACGCGAGTAAAAGCGCGGGAAAAACGGCTAGTATACTAAATGTCCAATTTTACTTATTTGTATCATGGCCAGGTTATTCAAATACTAGCTGTTGCTCGCGACTTCGTCCCCGTCGGATCTATTTCTATTATTATGTTATAGTGAGTCGATCTTAGAAGATAGACATATACTGTCGCGGACTTTTTTTTAGATCATTTAAAGAGGAATAACTCTTTCATACATATTATTTTTGTATCTTGAACCGTTTTCGCAGCGCACGCAAAGGAAGCCTTCAAAGATGAATAATTTTCCCCGTTTTTTCCATATTTTCCATTATATCTTCGCTCCTATTAGTCGCAGCGTGATGTTATATAGCCTAAAGCCTTCCTCGATAAATGGTCAATTTAATAAAAAAATAATTTTTCAATTTGAACCAGTAGATCCTGAGATTAGCGCGTTCAAACAAACAAACAAACAAACAAACAAACAAACAAACAAACAAACAAACTCTTCAGCTTTATATATTAGTATAGATATAGATATAGATATAGATTATATGTTTTGTATCCCGGCATTACCACCCGACATTTAATGAACCAGTTTTCATTTGCATTTAAAAAAAACAAATAATAATAATTTTATAAGGATACTATCGACCTTGAAACTCAATGTCCGATGCCTAAGTGTTAGTGTGCATTAGTGTTTACCTTCGAGTCACTGCTAGGTCAAAACCGACAGGTTTAATATAACATTAAAATAATACAAACGCAAAGACAAATGAATGTGCTTCCAAAAATAAATTTGCATTATGGTTATATTTCTTACAATTACTAACTCTAATAAGAAAAACGAAAACTGTTTTTAAAATTTTGCTGTAGGTTATTAATAAACTTTTCCTCGACGGCTTTACAATTTTATGCTAGGAGTTTTTAGCTTTCTTTTAAGCCATAGCACCTTAAAGTAGCCAACTTAATTTGGTTAAGGGATTTTCAATTAATATAAAAAAAATCAGTACATAGGTCATAACGGATTTTATATTTTCCTCTAAATGAAATTTAAAGAAATAATGCTTACTGGGTGTTGTTTGGTAGTATACTGAAAGGATCTTGAAAATGCAAGTAACGAAAATGTCTTGAAAAAGTAATTTAAGATCATTATGCTGTTTAAGATCATATATTATATAATATTATTGAATTAATGAAAAATAAATCTCTACCGTTTTAAAAATGATTAAAAGTATTGTTCATTACGATTGGAATTAAGTAAACATGACAATGTTTTAAAAAAAGACGCAAGAAAAAACAGTTGAAATTTAAAAATATTTATTTACATAAATATATTAATTCTAAAAAGTAAACATAACAAGACAATTTTTGAACACTTGATTACATGATACAAATTTGGTTATAGCTTGTTCGCTGCTTATTCGACTTTACTGGTAGTTTTTGGTACAACTTGTTCAGAAAAGTGAAGTTAGCAAGAGGAAATATACTCAAAATCTGTACTTAAAAGGTACAACAGAGCACTTTCTTCAGTTTAATATTCGATATTGGCATTGATTGAACAATAGGCATAAAAATTTTCACGTTTTCTCTATAGAATTTTTAAAACAATTTGGACCTTCCAATAATATCAAATATTTGAGAAAGTGTTGCGTTATAAATTAGTCACGACTATCCATTCATATCAAAGTACAGATTATATAATAAAATCTCAATTGACTAAGTAAATTGGTAACCCATTCATATAGTATTTTTAACAATTATACGCATCTATAACATCACAGATGTGTAAACAAATTATCTACTAGACCAATCCCAAAGAAACTATTTGTTACAATACACCACCACTGGCACTCCTGAGATCGTAGTATTGCCATTACTAAAAATAATATGTTTTACATAACTAGTTGTTCATGAGACTATAAAATAATAATTATAATGTATGGCAATATTTATTTCGACTTTGTCTTATTACGATGATACTGTGCTAGATATATACAATAAAAAAAATATATTCCGTCCTTTGCCCTGTATTATCTGCTTTGTTACATTTCAATTCAAGTGCTGATAACACAACCACGTGTTCTTTCAGTGGTTCCCCACATGAACCCACACGCTAATTCTTAACCACATTAATCTTATTTAAATATATTACTCTGTACATCCTCCTCTTAAGAGAATAAATTTGAAGTCTTTTTTATGATATAACATCAAGGCAAGACCAGGTGTGATATTTAAGTATAAATGGGAGGATATATCTTTGGAATGTGAAATTTTTCATGGGTAAAAAAAGTTGCTTTTACATAATTATATGTATATTGTTTTCTTACGCTACATGAAGTCAAGTGCTCACCATTTAAGCTTGAGGCGGATTTTTAGGACTACATATGTAAATGCAATGACTATTAATCCTATAGCTGCTAAAGAACCAAATGCCAACGAAAAGGTTTCATTAAGCATTTCATTGTCTTTTAAGAACTGTGTAGGTTTTGAATAATGACAATAAATGTCTGTGCATATAAGTTTTGGACGGTTCATCCCAAAGATCGATATAACCAGTCCAACAAGGCCATGTTTCAAGAATGATATGTGAAATAGCCATCGAAATATTGCAGGCGCGTCACTGTATCGTAGGAAAAAACCAGAAAATATAGTAAACGGCATTATGAAGAAAGGACCGAAGACCACAGCGTTCTGAAAGAGAAAAAAAGGAAATTATTGTATAGTTAAAGCAAGGAACAGTGTATTTTAGTAAATACGTAGAATAAATCTACCACTTACGATGTGATCAAAACTTGGTTAGGTTGCAAATCACAAAAAAGGTGCTATGCTGTAAGGCCGAAATAGGCCGACTCCCATCGGTGTGGATTTACTTTTCATTCTTATTAAATATGTCATTGCGATGCGTTGTTAAGTAGAAACATTGGAGGCTTATTTATTTCCTTTTATCCTTTTATATCCCCATGATACATTACCGCATTTTCATTTTTAATACATTTAAGGCGTGATATATCCATGAGCGGAAATGGTTGCTCGCCACTAGGTTTTGCCCACCGTGAAGTTAAAAGATCTTTACAATTCGGATGAATAAAAATAAAATATCTAATACCTTTACATTAAACAAGGAGCCATTGAAGAGTCCCATACAAATGGCTATGTAAGAGACCAGGATCAAAGTCGTGCAATATGTCATAAATCTCAGACTCTCCAGCGGCTGGCCAGTCATTAGGTAGGTTATACCGCAGAATGACAGCGTGCAGACAGTCTGCGTGGGCAGGATGGACGCGAGCGTGGACGCGTAGTAGGCGCCCGTGTTGTACCATCGGTTGAAATGCTCCCGACGAACTATTGGCATTTGTTCTGGAACTAGACGTACCCCACATTTAGTTAACTCAATCATTGCATAGTACTAAACTAACTTGCTTTCTTTTGTCTGTCCCTATGTTTGCTTAATACTTTAAAACTACACAACCGATTTTCATGGAGTTTTTTATAAGATAAGAGTGATTCAAGATGAAGGTTTGCGTGTATTATACATACATAAATGCGGGCAAAACCGCGGGGCGCGACTAGTCATATAAAATACAGAAATGAAAAAGAAGTAAAATACGTTTTCACCTTAAAAATTACGTTAGCTTGAAAACATTTTGACTACCATTTAGATATTATTTTAATGTACAGAATTTGTTTTTAATAAAAACTAGCATTTACATTTTTAATAATACATTTAATTTTATATGACCATCAAGATGATGTTCTAAAAAGTGTTTCTCAGCCAATATTGGTACTTTTTTAGAATAAGAAAAATAATATAAGTTATTAGATAACACCAAATACTCACATCGCACGGTCATTCCGTTGAACGCCGTGAACATCAGAAACATCAAGGTATAGTAGAGAAAGTTGTAATTGTCTCGAACGTATTTGGCATCTTTTCCGACGTTGAAAAATAGGATGCCCACAAATAAAGCCATTAAACAGTGGATCGCGACGTTCATCATTGTAAATGACGGATCGCGCCATATTGTCTGAAAATTACAAATCATCATATTATTTTTTGTAAATAAGTTATGCTTACAGTATTGATTATATTTCTATATAGAGCAGTGATATAACATAAATGTTGTAGTATCGTAATAGTGGAATTGCTTTCCAAATCAATTTCTAGGCTAATTTGGCTAATTGGGTCTATATATTATATGTAAATAGCATGTATTTTCAAAAATAAAGTATGTTATACAGAATTTATGCTTCTTCCTGAGTCCTGACTATATAATTAATGTTATTGTCCTAATTTAAGATTCGCGTAGCTTGGTACTAGATGGCGCTGTGTTAGAACTCATATTAAATACTCGTTAATATATTTATTATCTTTTAAGATTCAATTACGTCATAATTAATTACTATGTGCAATATCTACAAAATACTAATTAATGCTATCTACTATCTATCTTTAACTCTATCTATAACGTTATATTTGTGTGTGGTATTATTTAAATTCATTGGTATAAGGGACGGTGACCTTTTTCATGTATAAATATTATAATAGTCGAGTTTTTGTTTCTTGCGGGTTCTTCTCTGTAGAAACTGCCTTCCGAACCGGTGGTAAATGTTTACCATAACGATTCGAAAGTGTTACTATATGTAGCCTAATTGAATAAATATACTTTTAACTTTGACTTATAGAAACGTTTATTAACTTACCAATAGAGCTCTTCGAGTGAGTATTGCAAATTGATTAATCGAGGACGTAGGATATGTGCTTTTTAATGCTAACAAAATCTTATTTGTAGGGTCTTCTTTAGGTGGAGGTAATGTAGTCAGAAATATTTCTTCACTTTTATTCATGTTATAACCTGAATGTAAAGAAATTAGTTGTAAGCTACTTGTTTATTGAAACAAATATTCTGGTTAGGTAAGTGTTTTAAAAGCGATACTTTAAAGTCTTGATTTCTTTAATTAGCATCTTACAGTTGAACAATTGGGTATAGCAGTGCAGCTTAATTAAGTATAAAGTATATTGACTTACTTAAGCTTATAAGTTTGTCAGTCTTATCAGATACAGGAGTTATCCATTGACTATTCTTGCCATTTTGTGCGTGTCTCTCCAAATCATTCTCATTCTCATTACATATTTCTATAACTGAAACGATTATAAAATTAAAAACCCTTTACATTGTCGATATAAAGATGTCACAGGATATTAAAGCAATTCGCGTAGTCTTATACTTGATAGACTGCGTAAAATTGATGCCAATAGACTTATAAAGTAGATCATCAATTGACATTTATAGGGATTTCCTGTTCTTTGTGATCCCGGTTGGGAACAGAATTTGGTATTATTTTCCTTGTTTTGGGTGGGTATAGTCGGTGTTGTTTCCTAAATAATCGTGTATATCGTGTTATCGCGAATAAATTAAACATTAAACACGCTACAAGTATAGTAATTATTACGAGAGCTGTGCAAATTATAATTTGCCGGCCTCACGAAAAGATAAGATCCTAAAACCACCAAAATATTCTTGATTTTGTTATAAAAAAAACAAACGATTACTATGTTCATTAAAATATTATCATCTAAGACGTTTTTTGCAAAACGTTTAATGAGCGTAATCTGATAATAAATTTACTTAAAGTGAAACAAAAATGGTTAAATCGACATAATTAACCTTGTAAAAATGTTTAACAGCTACGGGATAAATATGATTAATTGTTTGTGACGGATTATAGCTATTTTTTACCTCAAAAGGAATTAACTTACAGAAATCAACAGGATTGTGATATGGAGGGCAGATGAGATTAATTTCAGCTAGAAAAGGTACAATGAGCGGTACAGCTCCCATGTAGCCGCATCTGCCGCCAACAATGGCGTAAACTCTGTCCACCATGTCGAGGAGAGTGGCGGAGGGTTGATGTATTGATATCACGACTGTCCGCCCTTGCCGAGCCAACAGGTGAAGGAAATACATTAGCTGCTTGGTCGTGGAACTGTCTAGTCCGCTGAAACATAAATATAAACAATAAAATATAAGAAAAATATAAATGTAATATCTCGGGGAACGCGAATTAACCATTTGAAAGGATTTACAACTTCAAATAATTAGCAATAGTAAATTAAACACGGTAGAATAATAAAACCATCATTACGTATATCGCAATTTTTACAATCGCAGATTTATTAATTAGATTAAAATTGAATAATTTTTAACTCCGTATAGTGAATCATTATTCATAGAATTGATTATATATATCTTTACATATAAAACAAAGTCTTTCACCGCGTCTGGCCTATGTCTGTTCGCGATAAGCTTTATAACTAGGGAACGTACTTCAATAAAAAGAAAAAGGTAAATGAATCACTACGTGCCAAACTACAAAGTAATTAAGGCCCTTCTATTTAGAAATCGGTTGCCAGACAACAATAATTGCAAAGTAGCGTCAGTGTCAACGTCTGATAAGAGACCTACACTTACATAACACACCTGTGTGACGACTGACGAGCAATCTAGCACCTAAACTGTACACTCGCTGTAGAGCAAGATGAGTCACCGGATTTCGATATCTATAACTATCTATATATTAAAAGTTATATCTAATGTAGGGATTATTATTTTATCAAGTAGTGATAAGGAACATAGATAGTTATTTATTGTCTATTTTATCAAAATCTTAAATAAAATTTTCCAATGTAATATGTGAATTACATTGGAAATCATTGTTATGTCTATTAGTAAACTTGTCGAGAATGTAAATTAAAATATGGTCCTTTCAATAAATAAGGTATAATAAGATAGCATAGTATTTATCAATAGACTTTGAAGGTTACCTAAATAGCGCTAATCGCTATGAAAAAGCTTCATCCTTTTTTACATTCTCGAAAAGTAATTAAAAAAAATAATTAATGGAATGCCATCCATAGCATTCTATTAAATTTTTATTTTTTAAACGATCTTGTTAAAATTGTTTATTTTATGTCTGATTTATATTTATAACTATAACGTTCACGTTCGCCTTGAAATTAAATAAAAACAAAAGTTAACGTAGAACACTTCCGCGGTTCTATTTAACTAAAAGCCTATATATAGGTGAGTATTGTTTACTCAAACAAGGTAATGAATTGAAAGAACAGTGTTCATGCATTAGAAAATAATGAAGTATTTTGTCTAAACATTTTAACTATTTTATACGAAGCCAAACAGAAAGTAATGATTTTGGCGGCGTACATATGTATTTATATCTGTATGTGTTTAAATGCCACATTGCAGCATCTAAAATACTGATCCGATGTTAATAATAGATTATATGTCAAACGATTCGTGATATAGGTAATGATGTAATAGTAATTGGCGTGGAACAGTATATCTAACTAACTAGCATCCGATCCGTGAATCTGGTTGATTATACCGGCAGTAGGTCCTTATTTAGCTATTGTTATAAGTAAATAACAAACAATTTTATTTATTAAAAATAAAATTAAACTAAGTAAAATTGCAACATTTTCATGGCTTCACCACGTTAAGGTGCTAGAAAGAGTTATGAATCAGCTGTAGCGGTGTGTTGCCAGCATTTGCTAATTTCCTTGAATTTGGGTCAAATTTTCACTACAAACAATCTTTAAAACTTTATTACACTGTTATTTTTAAATATAAATTTTTTATTTTATTTTATTCGAAAATGTTTATAGGAAGGCAATACTAACCTTCAGACTCGGACATAAGTTTCTTAACACTCTGTGAGTCTATATAGATGGCATTAAAGCACCGATAACTCACCTAGTTGGTTCATCGAGAAACATAACGGGAGGATCGTTGACAAGTTCCAAGCCAATGGCTAATCTTTTTCTTTGACCACCGGAGAGGTTTCCTGCCCGCGTCGTTCTAACTCTACTGACCCCGAGGGATGTAATAATTTCTTCTACCTGAAATTATTTTGTTTTAAAACATTAATAATAAGAATATTTCATATTGAAAATTAGTTGCTTATGTAATGGACTCATCTTCTAGTTATGTTAAGACAATATGTTAAGTCATTACCGAAAGTTTGCCTTTACTCCAAATCATGACACGCGACAAGACAATTAAAGAGAAACTTAACCATAAATAAACTACATATATTAAAGGAATCATATGTTGTGTTATTTTATGATATTAAATTTATAATAATATGTTCTCTGTCTCAACTTTAGTGGAAAAAACTATGAAAGACATGGCATCGTTTAAAAATTGGATCTGTTTTGAGTACATACTAAATTATGCTTGGTGATGCGTATAAAAGCTGTTTTTATTAATAAATAGTTAAAACATTTAACAAAGCTATGTTTAATAGCAATTGCTAATAACGACGCACATGTTATGATATATCATAGTTAACATCACAGCGCCACAATTATATTGTTAAGTGTCGCAAACAATGTTGAATAATTAACGAGGAATGTATATGTACAGCATGCATTTATAAAATAGTTAAGTTTGGATATTTCCATGTTAAATAAGTTAATTTCATGCCATGGAAAATATTTACAGTATTGGGTTGAATATTCAATTACCAATTTTTTTCTTTTTCCTTTTTATTTTCTATATTTAGTATAGTAAGTAAATTGCGAATGGTTTTTGAAACAATAAATATTTGATGGTTCCTTAAATACTTAAAATCAGACAATAATTATTCTGATAATCGTGGGAGATTTTATATTCACAAAAAGTATATTTTAATGACTGTCTGACGTTGGCAAGTAAAAACGAGAACTGAGTTCATATGAACTAAGCACAACATACAAGTGCAGTCGTACTCAGTGTACTTATATTTAAACGACTTTTGCTATAAGACACATTGAGGCATTGTATTTTTACTCATTTTCATTGTTATTTAAATTCAGGGTTATTTTTTATTGCGAACATTTTATCTTTATAAATTGCCATATAAAGTATCATAATCTGGAATATGAGTAATTAAATCTCGATGTAATTGTCTATGAATTTGGAATTTGTACATTATAGGAGCACTTACAACAAGTCTGATTTTATTTATTAAACCGTATTATAGAATGTTCCTGGCTATAAAACACATGCTGGATTTTTATACAGATATATAGAAAAAATACCCGTTTTATTTTTTGCTGCGTGTTGACGTGATTTCCTAGTTTGAGTTCTGCAGCAAAATGGAGAGACTCTTCAATTGTGAGCATATTTTGGACTTGATCATCTTGGAGTATATAACATGAGCGCCGTCTAAACAGCGTTTCATTTCTAACTTGTCCATTGACAAAAATAGTACCCCGAGTTGATTTTCTGCAAAGAAAAAAGTATATGTTACAGTTTGTTAGACAACAGACACAATTCAAACTAAATAAAATACATTTTGTTAGTGTATTTTTTTGTAATCAAATTTTACATTATCATAAATACATTGTAACACATAACATTGTATAAAAGGCAGGATTGTGGTTACAATAAAACCGTTGTAAAATGCGGAAGACTTCGCCAATGATAAGAGTTCCGTAACAAGTATTAAGACATCCAACAAGGATCGATTTGTATCGTATATCCGCAAACATTTAATGTAGCGAGAATAACTTATACCTACGTTAATATGAACGAGTATATGTAATGTATATTTTGTACATATATTTGTATAGATTGTACACGTGAGTTATTATATTATTCAAAGACACCGTATTAATCGGAACCATATAAGGTACACTTATTCGTTATACTTATATGTTCCTAAACGTGAGTCTTTTTTAAAACATACAATTCTTCAAAAGGCCCTGGAAGACGAATTCTAGTCGATATAAATTGAAACATCATCAATGGTATGTCGAAAAATAATATTCAAAGCAAGAAATCCACCAGCTTATTAAAAGAAAACGTTTTGTTATCGATTAGGGTCACGAGAACTTTATAGGTTCGTAACATATTTTTTTGTTATGTAGCTCTCAAGGCCCAAATTGTCAAGAGCTGTATAATTACATAAACAACACTGTCTTTGAACAATATGTTTCATTATTTTTAAGACTTACGTTATCTATTTTATTCGAGTTTTATAAAATGATGATGTTCGTTTCCTTCGTGTATTAAAATAATAATAAGTCGATTCTTATAACCTATTTCATCTGATAATGCGAAATTCTTTATACTCCTCACCACACCGTCAATATAAATTGAACGGAAACGTCTGAGGTCGGTAAATGGATGCTTCCTTGAGTTTCATACTCGTAGCTTCTTACTGAAAATTTAGTTTTAGTTTTACAAGTGAGTATATAGTGGTATTTCATATTAAGCGATATAAAGCTATGCGACGCCAAATTAATGCGCTAGGCTTAATATTCGTAATAATCATTGTCTTAAGAATTCCTAAATTATAAATTACTGATTGGACAAAGAATGGCATTAAATATATTTTACTTGAAATCAACGTGTTGAAATTCCCTTCAGGTACCTAATCTTTATATTCTGATGTGAACTTATTGCAAGGTTATAAACCGAGGCAATTATGGATTAGCGTGGATCGTAAAAATGAAAATGATATCAGTATTATTTATTATACGTTTTTCTCGATACATTATATCACTGATTAATGCTTATTGCATCTAGGGAAAATATTTTCTAAAAAGGTTTATTTATAGGATGCGTCATCAATTCGCAATAATTTTAAGACAGACAGAATCAAAACAGACGCAATATCATAACAACTAAAACATTTATTCTTAATGATTTAAAATTATTTTTAATGATGTATAATATTAAAACTGTATTCCTTTGTTTATTTCATTTATGTATTATCAAAGTGCATGTATGCTTACACAATAATATGTTTGTGCAAAGTGATAAGTTAAATGAAGCTCATCATAGTGCATGTAAATAGTCGCTACGTTTTCTACGCACAATAAACTGAAAAAGTTTTCTAGAACTAGAAATGGTAGTAAGGGTTGGAATTGGGTCAAGGTTTCACGAAGGATTCCCATTCCATAGTTGTCAATTACATTGAAGCTTGTTTCATATTTAATATGAATAACTAGTATTATGAGTGAAACATATCTTTTTAACCATGAGTAAATTAGTGGATGATTCGTCCACATGTATTTTATGGTATTCATGAGATAGTATGCTTATCTATTGTATTTTTGTTATCTACTTATGTTGTTTGTGATTAGTGATAATAATTGATTATGGGTTTGACGTAGATCAAGATAGTTTATGAATCATGAATTCTGCCCTTCAACGACCAATATGTAGCACACTAGTTAAAATTATTTCAGCTATTTACAAGTTAGGAAATAGACCAACAGATTAGGTATGTACAAGTAAATTGAGTAAAGTCTAAATATTTAAATATTGGCCTTTTAAGTTTGACCTATAAAACTGTTGCAATGTAAAACTTCTGCTTTTTCTATTATTTATTTGTACGAATGATGATTAGCATGGATTAAATAGATGTTATAAATCGCCGTGACCTCAATTGGACTGTAGTGAAACGGGCTTTATACGGCATCGTACACATGCAGTGATTACTCAATCATACACCTAGCATCGCCATATCCTCCCACCTTTTATATCTTCTATTTCTTTGTTAGTTCAATACAAAAGTTACAAAAAGATCCTAAATGTCTTCCTAGTAACTACTCTGAATATCAGAATTGCATATACCTACGAGTATACTATAATAAGAATAATTTCTTGTAATACATTTGAATATTTATATATTATGAAGAACAAAGACCATTGATGTAGCACGTGCAACATAGTTAACGTAAAAAATTATAACAATAGTTCATTATAGGTACACAGTACATACTCTGATACATAGTAATATTAGTTTATTAATTACTAGCTGTGCCCGCGACTTCGCCCGCGTAGAAAAGTGAGTTTGGGCAGCATTTTTGAAAATGCCTAACCGCGCCAACAAACGTTCAGCGAGTTTAACGTGATTCTTTAAATTGCCATAACTTTTTTATTTATCACCCGATTGACATGAAATTAACACCAAATGTTAAGTGAAGCTTACCACAATATATCATTGAAAACTCCATCTAGATAGGATAAGCCGTTTCTGAGATTAGCGTGCACAAACAAACAGACAAAAATTTCAAAAATCATTGTTTTGGGTTCTATTGCGTTAATAAAAGGTCTCCTATAATATTTTTTCTCATATATCTTCCATGTACAGACAGCGACTCGTTACATTTTTATTATATGTAAAGATATAGATTTTATATTGTAAGAAGAAACGCTCTCGTAAATTTTAGGCTACACTTTAAATTGTTTATTCATTAAAGTAATTGAATAGAATCCTTGATTCATTAAATAAAAAAAAATATTTAAATAAATACTAACTAAACTTAATATTTTAGTTTGGTATACAGACTG
The DNA here is from genome assembly GCA_018238005.1 of Eurema mandarina. Lineage (NCBI taxonomy): Eukaryota > Metazoa > Arthropoda > Insecta > Lepidoptera > Pieridae > Eurema > Eurema mandarina. The sequence goes on from DWAJ01000866.1 coordinate 21,737, forward strand.
ATTATATTAGTCTAAAATGTAAAATGAAATCAACAATCCCAATTAAAAATAAATTTTCAGTGGCAACCGTATGTATAGAGAGGTTAATAATAATAAATATATAAAGAAACATTTATAATTTTGTTATCTTAGTAGTAAGCTGCTTTACAATGTCACAATTAAAGTGATCGCTTTATTTTTTATGACTTTATTTAAGATATCTGTATTATAAAACGTATTATAATAAACGATGCTTAGATTTATATTCACGCAAAATCTTTACTTACGGCGGTAATGTCATCAGTCTATACGTCAAATTATGTCAGTTGATAGTTCGGTAGCATGTTTCTAGCAACAAGTCGTCCGCATACATAATTTGTCATAAAAAGTGTTGAATTAAATCTCTTGGATTAAAATAAATTCAAAAATGTACGAAAATGTAAAACTTGTCTTATCTATTTTAATTTAAACGATTATACATTTTATAAAGTGACGTTTTATATTGTTGCTTGTATTGAACATTAAACACAAATTAACATCGCAATCAAAAACCTATGATAGTTAGCATTATTGCTAACTGGCTTAACTCGTAACGTATAATATTACGCCTACCTCAATAAGTCGTATTTGAACAGCGAGCAAGACATTCTTAGTATTTCTTTGTTATTTAGTTAAACAAACGAAAGGTCAAAGTGTACTGATTAAAGAAGTAATTTGTTTGGTGTTCTCATAACATACATTGTAATCGCATTAATAATATATCTTATCTTATAAATCGCTAGGTTCTTTGTTACATTGCAAATTTATCGAAAGCCCTGGGTTGAATTGTAACAATAAATACAAACGAAAACTTATGAGTATTTCTAAAATGAATAAATTCATGGCAACGTTCCTAGGTAATCCTCATTTTATGAGGCCCGCCAACAGTATCAGTATCACAGTAGGTACAGTAAAAACCAGGAATACATTGGGCAATTTTGGTAGAAGACCGTACATAATATGTATTCTAAGCGAATAACATTTTATTCAGAAATAAAAATAACCAAATCACACGGAAGCCAAATGGTAACTCAAGTTTTTGCAAGTCGATTTATTATTCACATTAAACTTGATGTACATAATTTTGAGTCTACTAAATCTTTGCTATGTATAAGAAATTAATTAAAGCTACATATAAAATCAAGTTTGTAAAATACTTTACTTATTTTCAAGAAATATGCGAGTTTATAATTTTAATATACCTAACAATCGTTTTATGTTTGAATTTTTGTGTAGGTACGATAAAAACTTATGTAAATCAAAATAATTACAATGATATCTAAACTTCTTTAATTAAAATTTGTATTATACTTTATAATATTATACATTTACATATGTAAGTATGTAGATTTCTTAAGGACAAAGTTATATCCTTTTTCGTTCAAATGGTTCTTGTATCTCGTTTTGATTTTAAACATTAAATGTTATGTGGGAGAAAATAAAAGAGATCTTAAGATATAATAGTAAGTACGAGTACATATTCTTACGTGTATCCTGCGAGGATGTCCAACAATGTGCTCTTTCCTGCGCCTGATTGTCCTATGATAACGCTTAGCTCGCCCGCGTCGAATTGACCGCTGACGCCGTTCAGTATTGTCTTGCGTCCTATAACAAAATATGTATATAGTATGTGATGAATTTAATGATTTTAACTTGCAAATGCTTTCCCTTTTAAGTAGGCAGCGTTGTCACAGCGCTATAAGGTTCACGTAAATATGACGATCGAAATCGAAAAAAAGACTTAGAAATCATATTTTTTATGAGAAACTTAAAATATAATTATAAATATTTTCTTCAAAATATTGTATTGTGTATTGTGTAGGAAAAATCCAAAATATTGTAATATGCATTTATGCAAATAAGAAATAATGTAAAAAATCTTCAATTTACTCTATTTTAGTGAGTTTACGTAATTAAAATATTTTATAATTCTGCATGGTATTTTTTTCCCAGCATTAAAAATAATTTCTGGTTAAATCATTACCTTAGGTACAAATGAAATAAAAAATTATACATCACCCCCCTAACCACCAGCACCGCCCCCCGTTTTATCTGAACCCCCTAACGCCCAATTCTAGGTTTCAAACGCCCCTAAGGGGGCGTTATCGCCCACTTTGCGAAATACTGATTAAGAAAGAAAACAATCTTAGTATCATCTACTGAAAATTATTTTGTTACCTTAGTTACATGATAACGTAATCTATAGTATCTTTACTATGAGAATAGACTGATATAAAAATACTTAGAATAGGTGACTGTATTTACTTACAATACTTTAAAATGCTATCAATTGTTGTCTTCTAGAGACTTTTAAAGATAAGCCCGGTTGGTGACTCATTTTTCAAATGTGAGTCAATATAATAAGAAAAAAAGCAATACCACTATCAAATTTTTACTGAAAATTATTTTTGTTAGCATAGTTCAAGATAATACTCGTAACGCAATCTATAGTATCTTTACTATTATTGTACAGTAGGTATATTTCTTTCAAGAGAGTATCTTTGCGAATAAATTTATATAAAAATACAAAGAAAAGATATACTTTATTTACCTACAATACTTTACAATGCTATAAATCGTTTTCAGCCATTTTCTTTTAGAAACTTTTAAAGATAAGCCCAGTTGGTGACTCATTTTTCAATGGTGATTAAATAATGGTTTTCAATAACGTATCTACATATTAATATATACAGGGTTACTGGGTAAGTCGACCTAGATCCTTTACTAGGTTGTAGTTTTCATTATTTCTGACTAATTTGACTATGACATACTATATCCCAAACATAACCGTTATCAAGTTATTGGACTTTAAAGGCTTTTAGTAAAAATGACGATTTTTTGTCTACTATCCCACTTTTTTTTACCTTTTTAGGCCCTATTTTTTGCTTCTTTTGCTGTAGTTGTATACTAGGTAAGTGGCTTTATTATTTTCATTATTAATTTACGTGCAATCAAACCGACAGGCTCGCAGAATATGGTCGAAAGTTAAAAAATAAGAATAAATTCTTCGTAATTATTTTTTTCTTTGCTTAATATTTTAAAAATAATGTATGTGGATTATCCTGCAGATACTCTTAAAAATATGTACTATATAGAGCCTAAAATGGTAAAAAAGTGGGATAGTAGACAAAAATCGTAATTTTTATTAAAAACCTTTAAAGTCCAATAACTTGATAACGGTTATGTTTGGGATATAGTATTTCATAGTCAAATTAGTCAGAAGTAATGAAAACTACAACCTAGTAAAGGATCTAGGTCGACTTACCCAGTAAGCCTGTATAATCGGGAGCCTGGGTAAATTATTTTGTAAATAACCTTATTCTAGAAAATAAATTATTGTTGTTATTATTTACCATTGGTTTCATCCACGGCTAGAATTCCCTTCCCAGGAGTGACAATGGCTTCGGCTGTTTTCTTCAATTCCTTTTGCAACGCCTCAGGAGGGTAGTCAAAGAATGTTGCCATTGTAATTATTTAAACTGTAAAATACACACATTATGATATTATCTGTGCTTAAAATGTAGTATTCAAATGACTATATAACGCGTTTATTTATGTATATATTATTATTTATGATTAAAAACAGAAAATATAACAATACCGTAAAAGTACAGATGCCTTGAACACTTTTAATATTTACTTAATATTATAAATGCGAAAGTAGCTCTGTCTGTCTGTCTTTCCATCACGCTCAAACTGCTGAACCGATTAGAACCGATTAAAATTTGCCTGAAAGTTGGTACAAAGATAGTTTAAAGCCTGGGGAAGGACATTTTATTATCAACCCCCAAAAGGTTGCCGAGGGGTTGAAACTTTTTATAATTTTTCGCTTTCACGGCCAAACCGCTGAACCGATTGTAATGAAATTTGGTACACAGATGGTCTATAGCCAGAGATAAAACATAGGCTACTTTTTAACTAGATGTCCTTCCCAGGGCTTTAGACTATCTTTGTACCAAATTTCATTCTAATCGGTTGAGTAGTTTTAGCGCGAAGGAAAGACAGACAGTCAGACAGAGTTACTTTCGCATTTATAATATTAATATGGATTCAACAGATTTCAAATAAGTATTCTTAAAACAGCCTATCTTAAAGGTTCTATGCGATCTAAACACCGTTATTACAACAAAATGACGGCCATGTTCACGTGTCCAATATAATTACATCGCTCGACATCTCAATTACCGACTAATCATTGCTTTTTGTTGACATGCAAAATCCGGTGGTTCTTAATGCTTGTTATAAAGGATAGATTAGGAATTAGAAAGGTGAAATGGTTTTAATATTAAGTGTTTGTTATTATCTATATTATTATCAGGGGATTGTAACGTAAGTATCTCTGGAATTGGTGAATTAATTTTGATCACTCTTTTACAAATAAAGTTACTTTTATCTTCTACTAGCCGGCCCAATGCGACTTCGTTCACGCTGTACTAATCCTACCCGAAACCTTATAACCTAAGCCTACCATTTTTTGCTTAAAACCACCCTCGTACATCCAGGATTATTATAAAAAAAGAATTATGTAAATCGGTTTAGTGGTTATTGAGTTATGCGCTTACCAACACGTTTTGCGATTCATTTTTATATTATATATTATCATAGGCTATATATTAATAAATAATTGTCATATATTAACCAGAATCCACCAGAACCAGAAATATAAAAAGTAGATAATGATATCACTTTTGAAGTGATCATGACCATCTGGTTAATCTACTGTTCAGATACGATAACATAACATAACATAAAAATATTATTCCTCAAGAATGTTGTGTGTTGTCCTGTAATGTCTTTACAATAAGCTTTTCATCTTTGTATTAATGTTATTTTATAGTGCATTTACTATTTGTAAAGATTGGTGGACAACCTTGTATTAATAATATAAAATAATAAAATAAATAAAATAATAAGAACCTAGCTACCATAATAGGTATTTAAGTCACATTTGTAGTTTCAGATTAAAAAAAATGCATTTTTTGGTAAACTTTACAAGATTTATATTTGCACAGCTTCCACACTATGTTGTGGAAGACTGGTTCCTTTAACATTATCAGTTAGTTATTAATTAGTTGTTATATACCTATATAGTATATACTATTGTGTTATATTAATGGTCCGTGTTGGATTATGTGTGGTTGTGTTTATGGAGTGTCAGTGAGTTGAGTGTTTGTGTGTGTGTGTGTGTTGTCGTTGAACATTATCATAGATTATATGTATTAATAAAAATAAATGATAAGAATTAAAATAAGATATTAACACTAAAAGCCTCTTCTCAGCGTTCTAACTTCGCAAAACGAAATGTTTCGTACCGTAACATCGAGCGATGTCTGGGAATGCCTTATTTATGCCTAACTGTACCCAGATTGAGATCTGTGGTTAATATCGGTAATATCGACGCGAAAATATTCATGATAAGTTTTGTTCTAGTGATTTGACCGCCGGGTACAGTGGTTAGTAGTAACTTAACTGTCT